>JADLZN010002464.1:0-34842 GCA_018155175.1 Sinocyclocheilus anophthalmus | reverse complement strand
AAAAAATAATCCAAGTACTAGTAGAAGTCCAAAATACTTTGGAAATAGTACACTATATTGGAAGCCTTACATACTATGATTTAAGGCACCCTGATTATTATCTTGTATACTATACAGGAGTGATAATACGCAGATTAGGAAGAAGCCATGCACTTCTGAGAGAGAAACAGGTCAGGTGATCTGATTGGGCGGCAGGTGGTCATGTGATCTGACTGAGGGTCAGGTGCGGATTCACTGCTGATTGCTGGCAAACCTGCGGGTCATTATCTGGAGCAGAATCCAGAAAGCAGTAGCAGATGCTACCGGGCCGCAGAGATTACGCTAACAGAGCATGTATGTTTCTCTCCAACACACGCAAGAGCGAGAGAGCTTTAACGCTGTGCTACAACAAGCAGACAAAGAGGCAATGTATCCGTAGCAACGGGTGATCTGTGTGGGAGGCGTGTCTGTTCACACTGGCATGTTTGATTGACAGATGGAGAGGTGAGAGTGAGAGTGTTGGAGAGTCTGACTGCACTTTCAATTCTGAGTTTATGCTCTGCTTTTATGCTTTCTGACTCCAGCTAATGCAAATAAAAACCTAGACAGAGCAGAGATTTTAAGGATAGTTTGTGTGCAGGTCTGTGGTTGGCCGACAGCTGTCTGGATTACATATACCAATCTAACAACTAGATCTGCATTTTCAGTTTCATTTAAATGCAGGTTTTGGCACATCTTGGTTACGGTCGACTGCGTAAGAATATACACAAGAATCAACACATAACACATGACTGTGTCTGCACTGTAAAAGTGACTATTAAGAGTTAAATAGATGCAAGGAATAAAAAAAATCAGTTTGCAATAAAATTACTAAGATTATTTTTACCAATCAAAAAAGATTACAATATCCATCATGCTGGATACATCTATTTATTTGAACAAAGGGAAGGTTACATTTTAATCATTTTTTAAAAATGAATTAAAAAAATAAAAAAATAAAATTTAATTATTAAATTTCAAATAAAAGTATTTAACAAATAAATAAATAAGAATCAACAAATTGCCAAAGATTACAATAACAAATATTACATTGTATTACTGTGAACCAAGAGAGAATTTCATACTTGAATCATACATTTAAATTGATTTCACATCTGAATTTAAAGTAATCAAATAAATTAATTAAAGAATCAAATGGAGATTTAATTTTTTTCATATTTGTAAGTGTATTTAATTAAAAAATATATGATTAAAAGGCACATTAATAAATAATAATAACAATTTATTATTATTAATAATAATAATAAATAAATAAATAATTAATAAAAAATAAGGTAACATTTTACAATAAGCTTTGATTTGTTAACATGTTAACTGAATTGATAACATTAGTTAATTTGAAAATAACAAATGAACAATACTTGTCTGGTATTATTTTGTATTTTATAGTAATGCTCTGTTTTCATGAACACAACACATTCACAGAAGAGATCTATTTTTAGCTTCGGTAAATATTGCTCTGCAAAAAATCATAACAGCTGTAATTGTCACTGACGCTGGCAACCATCCCCCCCCTCCGGCCCCCCCCTCCCCCGCCCAGTGGATAATGCACGGCTGGCTGTGCATTAAATGATTTTAATGCACGATGTAGTGGCAAAGAACCACCTGATGCGAAGTGAAGGTTGCCTCCGCAGATGAATGCATGATCCCGTACTTATCCACCTTATTCTTCCCGTAAGAGTGGGTGCAGCTATTTGTAACTTTTATGTGTCTGGCTTCTGGTGTCGTCTGCTTCCAGCTACTTTTAGTTGCACAAAACAGCTCATTTTGCGGCTTGATATTGCAAACTTGTGTCTCGCCATATTATTTCATTGTATTATCTTAACTATGAACACAATGGTTCGTAGTGCAAACAGTTTTAGCATTTACTGCAAGTTGTTATTCTTCCCCTTAAGTCTCACACATTCACAGAAAACAGCTTACTTCTGTGTTAAAAAATAGGGGATATGAGTAATCAAGGAAACACTTTATCACTGCTTTTCCATAAGCGCCACCTGCTGTCAGATAGTGAATTTGCATTTTCATTCAGTCCGTCTGCTGGTTTTGTTTTGTGCAGGTGTCTGATGTAGCATAATTTCACAAATCTAAAGTAGACCGTTCTGTTTCTGCTTGGAATTATACAATCTAATTCAAATCAAAAGCAACTGATTCGTGCTACATGTGTGTGTGTGGGGTGTGTGTGTGTGGTGTGTGGTGTGTGTAGTGCTACTGTCCGTTCAAAATAAATGAAACAATTAATTTCCTCTTATCGAACCGTGACCCCAAAACCGAGGTGCATACCAAACCGTGACCTCTGTGTACCGTTAAACCACATAATTATATATTATGTTTCATTATATATCTATATGTGTGTGTGTGTGGGTGTGTATGTGTGTGTATATGGTTGTCTCTGTGTGTGTGTGTGTGTGTGTATGTGTATGTAATATGTGTGTATGTATATGTGTTGTGTGTGTTGTGTGTGTGTGTGGGTGTGTGTGTATGTGATGTATGTGTGTGGGGTGGTGTGGGTGGTGTGTGTGTGGGTGGTGGTGGTGTATGTGTATGATATATGTGTGGGTGTATTATGTGTGTGTGTGTGATAAAAAAATACAAATTAAATTTAATGAACTAATATCAACCAATTAAACTTTTGAGTTGAAAGGTATTAGTAATGGTTGAAATGCGCATTACTTAAGATTAATAAGTGCTGTAAAATTGTTTTTGTAAGTGTTACCAGATAAATACACACGTGTCTAAAACGGCTAGTTTTATAAAGATTTGTCAAAAGTGTCAACTTTTTCTACTGGTTTCGAGTTTGAGTAAATAATACTAGTTTTAATAGTTTCAAGTGTAATTCATTTGAAATGATTGTAATGCAGAGAATGAGTGAATGAATAATATGGAAACATTTCTCCCTGTGTGTTTTTGCAGTGCATACATCAGAAACGAAAGGAGCGTTCAGACTTCCTCAGCTCTGTAAGTTCTGTGACATTGAATCTACGGCGTGTAACGCCATCGGCGTCTGCGAATCCTCGTGCAACATCACCGCCATCTGCGAGAATCCCGACGAGGTGTGCGTCAGCGCCTGGTACGCGTCACTTTTCTGTGTTATACATCTATGTCTTTGTTTACAGACTCAATCTGCAAATATGAATCTCAATTATGCTAAAATAACACCGTTGAGAAGCAGAATCATCTACTCCCCGTTCAATAGCACTGCTGTCTAGACATTCATCATTCGCTATGTGAACTCTCTGTGTTCGTTCAGTCTGATTGACCGTATGTCGACCACGACTGCACTAATCAGGAAATGGCTTCACTGTGATACAGGAAATCCTGTCTGTCTTCCAGAGAATCCCGCAGGAAATAGTTCCAGTTTCAACTCTGAGAGTGAAAACGCACAGTTAGAATGATAAAGAAAAAACACTTCTTTAAATGCTTTCTGTCACATAGAAAGTGTTTAAAGAAGTTTTTTTTATTCTGTTTTTCTCTTTTTAAATTGACATGGCCCATATATATATATGGGCCATATTTAATGTTAAACTTTAATGTTAAAACTAACATTAAAGTTTTAATATATACTTTTATATTGCAATGATTTCACATTCAATCTTGAAATGTATGAAGAAACAACATAAACACGGTATATTTTTTAATATTTGTTTAATGGCATCTTTTTTATGTCTGAAGGCGAGTATTACTGATACCACTACTACTGATGTCTCTAGGAAATTGTAATTTTTTTCCTAATATTTAACCATCGACTACAGCCATTCAACATTACAGTACAATTGAGAGCTATCAATTTTAACATTTATAAGACTTTTAAAAAATAACTTCACAATCTTCACATAATCCCATTATAATAAATGTCATATTTACCTGTGCCCTTCAGCTAGTAGGAAATATACAGAAATTGAATATAGTTATCAAACACTAAATTCTAAATTAAATATAGGCTAGATGAATCCTGAAAGCTGCAAAAGTGATTGATTTCCTCTTTTTTTCCTTTGTTCTTTTATTAACAGACATCACAGCAGCTGGGTCATTAGGTTATTTTGGGTGCTCTTTTAAGAGCTGCTGCTGCTGAACATGACGCGGCTCTGACACGCATCGTAGTTTCTCATAACTCTTTACCTTTTCTGAACCACTTCAGCTCTTAAAGTCTCTATAATGAGCTGAGGAGTTGAATCGGGTGTGTTAGATGAGGGAGACAGTGCTGCTGCTCCAGGACAGTTTTGAAAACCACTGCATTCAGAGACGTGTCTTAATCTGACTAATTCTCAAATACTTACAAACATGCACAGTTTTAAGGCAGCTTTAAATCGCCTTTTTGGTAACTTCATGACTTAACTGACGACATAACTATGACATTGCATGCTTGTAGTTTCATTTTTTTTTTACACTTTAATAGGATCAGTGCTTAATATATACAGCACGCCATTGCATTTGTGTTGTGCAATGGAGAGCACGTGATACGAGCACAGTATAACGGTGACAAGGACAGGAACATTGTTTTTAAGTGAAACGGCCTGACTGCAGTTCAATGTTGTCTACTGAAGCTCCTCGTCACGTAAGTTATAAGTTGGGAGTGTGCATATGAAAGGGTGCATATGAAAGGTGCATATGAAGTCTCCTGTTTGATGTGGTCGTAAAGACGTTCTGCGTCTAAATAAATGCAATTCTTGTCAAGAAAAAAGAGACAGAAGCAGCAGTTTTGAGTTTGAGTGAAATATTTTTAACATGTTATACTGAAAAAAATAATTTAATGTGTTCTTTGATGAATAGAAAGTTCAACGAACAGCATTTGTTCGAAATAGAAAATTCTTTTGTAAAAACCATAAATGTCTTTACCCTCTCAGTGATCAGTTTTATTGTGTCCTTGATGAACATAAGTATTCATTCACAGACTTGTATAGTAGTAAAACACTTTGGTAATCTCAGAATAACTGAATAAAAGTCAATGCACTCACAATGTGCACGTTGTGTTTCAGGAGGAGAAATAAAGGGAACGCCATCATTGAGACGGTGTGTCACAATCCGGCGAACCCGTTTCACGGCCAGTATCTGACGGACTACAACAACTCCATCTGTCAGATGAAGCAGGTGAAGGGCATGGAGGAGGATTTCTACATCTGCTCCTGCAATGAGGAAGAGTGCAACGAACAGCTCTTCTTCACTTACTGTAAGACACTCAAGAAATTAACACTTTTATTAATCAAGGATGCATTGAATTGATCAAAATTGACATTTCTAATTCGGGTACGGCCGATTTTGTTCAAATAAATGACTGTTCTTTTGAACTTTCTATTCATCTGTGAATCCTGAAAAACAAAAATGCATCACAGTTTCCACAAAAAAATATTGGGCAGCACAACTGTTTTCAACATTGATAATAATAATACATTTTTCTTGAGCAGCAAATCCGCATATTATACTGATTTCTGAAGCTCATGTGACACTGAAGGACGGAGTAATGATGCTGAAAATACAGCTGAGCATCACAGAAATAAATTACAGTTTAAAACATATTCACATAGAAAACAGATATTTTAAAATGTAATAATATTTCACAATTTTACCTCCCCAGTATTGTGATCAACTAAATGGCACTGTGGTGAGCAGAAGAGACCTTTCAACAAAAAAAACACTGAAAAATCTTAATTATTCTGAACTTGTATCTGACAGATGTTCACTTGCTGTCTAAGTGGGCCGTTCTCGATCAGAATAAGAATATTAAGACTCATAAGTCATGTTTTGACACTGTTTGTAGGTCATTTTAAAAGCATTTGTTGGGTAAATTGTGCAAGCGGTTTCCTATAATGTCTCTGTGGAGCTGCTGAAGCGTTCAGACGTGTGGTTTCCTGTCTGTGTTTATAGATCATCACAGGCAGAAATGTTGTTTTTATAGCCGCGTGTTATTTCTGTGCGTGTGCATGTGTGCACGTGTGCAGTTTGTATGGGGCCGCACATCACTGTGTTAACTGTAATGCGTAACATTAGGTAGTTTTGCGCATGGAAAGCATCACTCATGTTTATTTCTGCTTCAGAAATGGCTAGAATCTAGTTTTAGATGAGCTAAACAGGAAGCTGCCTCATGTGATTCTGGGAGGAAACTTTTGGTGCAGAAAATATCTGTTCGTCTGAATGTAAACACTGCAAATGTAACGTTCAGCGTCTGTGTTTTGGTCTTGTTTTTTTCAGTACTAAATATATTAGAGCTCACTGGACATCAGAAGTCTTGTTTTATGAGAAATTGGTCAAAATGAAGCGAGAACAAATATCTGTCAGTGGAGTGAGAAAAATCTATTTAACTCAGTCGGAAAACAAGATCATTTTTCTGACTCCACTGACATTTTAAGCGTAAACTCACTTCATTTTGATCAATTTCTTGGTTTAATAATGTTTATATATTTGTACTGGAAAACAAGAAAAAAATACTGATACACTGGGGAAAAAATATATATTGTAATTAAATATAATATATGTTGTGAACATCTAGTTTAGTTGCTTCCAAACACAAAACTCTCTGTTTCAAAGGTTTAATGTCACTAACATTACTAGTTACTGTAATTACTATTACAATGATTAGTTAGCTCTTCCTCAGAAGGCTTATTGTAGCAGCTTTTATTTGTTTCCGGTGTGCTTTTACCCAGGATGTTGTGTAAAGTCAGACAATCAGATAGGAAATGGAGATAAGTATGTTCATAATATAACTAGTTTAAGGACAAACATCTAGAATAGCTAAGATTATATATATATATATTCTAATATATATATATCTATATATATATAGCAGTGCTGCTTGAAAGTTTGGACACTTTAGAATTTAGAATCTTAGACTCAAAAACTAATTTGTCTGAAAATAAACAGAGAACCCAAACAAAACAAATGAGACAAACCTATTATATAAGTCTAAAGGCGTTCACAAAAAAATTCATGCGCATGTATATATAATATATAGAGACCAATTGAGAATCTTTCATTGTAAATGATTAATTATATAAAATAAACGACAGGTATTCAAAACATATATTTAAAAAGTGTATTTAAAAATAATTTTCACAAAATATTTTGTTACCCAAAAAATTATGTACAGACTCATCAACAGCGTTGTTTTATTAATGACACATTAATTATGCACCTAACCATGTCCATAATTAGGCAGCCTTAAACAAGTGTTCAATGACATAATATTTTTAAAGAGGAATTTCTCTGAAATAAAAAACTATTATTGAGATACTATTATATTTGTATTAATATTTTGAACGTACCTTTTTTGTATGGTTTCATTTTAAGTACTAGTGTGCTTTTTATAGGATTTTGTGTATTACTATTTAAGGTTTATTATTTTGGGTTTTTTTCAAGTAGTAATTTAAGGGCTTCAGCTAACGATTTTAGTTAGTGCCAAGGCGACCTGATAATGTCCTTTATTTGAGTGTATTTCATCTAATATTATATTTTGTTTTTTAAAAACAAAAAATTTTTTAAAAAAATTATGTCAATGCAAGATCTAATGGTTGTTAGTTAGCGATAATAACCCGAGGTAGGTAGTCATCTTCCTCTTGTGTTCCTGTGCAGTGTCAGCTCCTCCAGGAGACTGTAAGAAGAGTCTCCCGCCGGTGCTGTTGGTCAGTCTGCTTCCTGGACTGATCGCTGTCGTCGTTCTCCTCTCGGCCTTCTACTGCCATCACGTGTTTCGCCAGCAGAACCTCAAAGTGCCCAAGACCAAAGGCATTGACAGCGAGACCTGTGCGATTATCATGAGCGTCGACGACCGATCCGACAGCAGCTCGGCCAACGCCAACAGCTTGAACCACAACACCGAGCTGCTCCCGATCCAGCTGGACGTTATTGTAGGATGAGGCAAGGCGCGCCTGGTATCTCCTTAGACTTCTGCCTTAGGTAGTCACGAGGTCATGACCATTACTGCACTGCCTACACGTTTTTCGCTGAACGTGAATTGCTCTGCGGTTACCGAGAAATCTCAGCAGAATCGTGAGTTTCTCGACGATGAGCTTAAACCTAGATTCGGGTAACTGGCTGATTCTATCGTGTGCAAAGACGCTGAGTCTCCCGGTACGACCGTGAACTGGTACAGGACCTTCGTGGTCAATAACTCCTTCTTGAGTGATCTTTGTTAGTATCAGCGAAATCGGATGGTCGCGAGTATCTTACCTCCGCCCACGCACAGCAGTTTCACACTGGTCTAACGTATGAAACGGTGTCTTCCGCTAGTTGTTGTTCCCTGGTACTTTTCCGAAGAGGACGGTTTCCTGCCATCCCTTAAGGTTTCCGAGCGATGCTATTGGTTGATAACAGCCTATCACGAGCGAGGAAACCTGCAGGAGTTCCTGACGCAGCATGTGATTGGCTGGGACGAGCTGTGCCGGTTGGGCGGGTCTCTGGCGAGGGGCGTGGCTCATCTCCACGGCGACCGGACGCCGTGCGGACGCGCCAAAGCGCCCATCGTGCACCGCGACCTGAAGAGCGTGAACGTCCTGGTGAAAGCAGACCTCAGCTGCTGCCTGTGCGACTTCGGTCTCAGTCTGAGACTCGATAACTCCATGTCTCCTGAAGAACTGGCCAACAGCGGACAGGTGAGACTGTAAGCTAATGAGTGTAGTGCTAGAAACCCTGCGACATCTTCAGGAACATTTCAGGAGTTTTGTTCTTTCAAGAAAACATATCGTCCCACCTCAGCCCCAAAGAATTATGCTAATACACCCAGTGTTTCAATAAATCAATAGAAATTAGAATGTATAATTATAATTGAAATTATGTATTATATATTCAATATTAATTAATCTATTTAAATCATAAAAATTTTTTAGATAGGTATGGTGTGGTATATTATATAATTATAATCATCGTAAATTATATATAAAATGATGGCTTACTGTATACAGTTAAGACATGTTGTTTTTATGTAATTGTTTATATATATGATTAATAATACTAATCAATTGCATTTTGAAAAAACAATTCATAACAAATAGATATAAATAATGTACAAATACTGTATATTTAACATATAATTATAATCATTAATAAAATGTAATATCTATACTATATAATTAATTATTTGTTTGTTTATATAGTATTAGTAATTCATTGCATTTCTTTATTAAAATGTCTGTGCTTTAAGAATGTTAGTGCTAATTAATTTCTAATAAAAACTCATAATTAGCAGATGCAACACAGATTACACATGAATTACAATCAGTGTTTGGTTTTATGCCATAGTTTGTTAGTTTTTTAAATGAATCACTATGATTGTTTTCCTTATAACAGTGATGGTTCACGGTTAGTTATAACAATTATTGAGCGTGATGAGGTCAGTGTAAGTGTAAAAATAATAAAATAACATCAAAGACTGAAAGAGAAAGTGACGTCGGTGGATACCACATGCTCAAAAAATAATAATGATGATGATGATGTCAGAAGAATTAAAGCATTATATTTAAAGAGGAAGTGCAACACTGATCTGAAAGTGCAGCGCAAATGCTTATGTTTTCTCAGAGTTTGGAAAAAAATGAAAATGATAGCATTTCATTAAAAGCATTATTTAGGCAGAATTAGTTTTAGTTCAGATAATCATGGTTACAGCTGGGAAACAAGCATTTCAAAAGAAAAGTCTGTATGTTGCATTACGTCATAAACATGTTCAATCTATCACAATAATGTGTCTGAGTTCAGTGTAAGTGTTCATTATATAAGTGTGAGTGTTTTCTGCTGCTGATGCTCCTGAAGGACGTGTTTTCGTCACTCTGCTGGTCTTTCTCAGGTGGGAACGGCCAGATATATGGCTCCTGAGGTGCTGGAGTCCAGGATGGACCTGGAGAACATCGAGTCCTTCAAACAGGCCGACGTTTACTCCATGGCTCTGGTTCTGTGGGAAATCACGTCCAGATGCAGCGCCATCGGCGGTGAGAAACATCCATCAGTGGTTACACTCACCATATTACAGACACACACACACAAAATCACAAACCCAAACAAACACACACAATATCTCTCTCTCTCACACCCACACACACACAAACACACACAATGTGGAACACACCCACAAACACTGACTGACAAAATCTACGTCACTCTCACCTGATTCCCAATCCACAGACCCCAGCAGAGACATTGGACATAGAAATGATGCATAAATCTTCAAAAAAATGAAAACCCTTCCCCAGTTTCATTTGAGTACAAATATATATAAAAAAATAGTGTAATAATTAAAATAAGAGAAATACACAAAAATAGTTAGTTCACTTTTAATAAAAGGTTGTTAATTATGTATATCTAAACATAAACTTATACTTAATATAACATAAACAGCATTAAAGATTATATTTTAATGTAAAATATATATATATATACTATATACATGTGTATATAACTATCATATCTGATAATAAAATAATATAAATCAAGAGATATATTTATTAAACAAATGCATTAAAATATTATAATGTTATAGATATTTATATCGATACATAAGTATTTACATGTAATTAGATAGACAAATACGGATATCAATATTATAACTTAGTACATGTGATTAATTATAGAAATAATACATAAAACAGTAATAACAAATGTTATGTAAAATTATAAAATAACTTGTTTTAATTTTATGTGTGTAATACCGTTACGGTGTATTTTAAATGTGTAATTAGATATATATATAATAATGTTATAACTTATTTTACTAGAATATGTAAGAAATATAATTGTATTAAAATAACAGTTTTTCGTATTTGCTCGTTAACCTATATTGAAACATTGAAAAGCATCAGGTCAAAGGCTTTTCTCAGAAGTTCCTGAAAGGGAAATGCATGCTCGAAAACATGCAGGAGCCATCGCTGTCTGAGCCGGGACATGCTCAATGTCACACGCCCACTTCCTGTCACCTGACACAGCGCACTTCACTCTGGCTTTGTTGTTGTTGTTGTTAAGCGGTCTTTCAGGATCAGAGTAGTGGCCGACAAGGAAAACTACCGATTTGTGTGGCCTTGTTGTGAATGGTCTGGTGTAAAACCTGCTGATGCACTTCCACAATGCCATTCCCCAGTGATGCCCCGCCCCCTCTGAGCACAGAGCTGTCAGTCAAACTCACGGCTGGTGTGTGTGTGTGTGTGTGTGCAGTATTGTGCGGGAATACGAGCCTCCGTTCGGGAAGCTGAAGGATCATCTGTGTGTGGAGAGCATGAAGGACGACGTCATCAGAGACCGACTGAGACCCGAGATACCGGCCAGCTGGAGTAACCACACGGTAACTGCCCAAACTAGTTCACTAAACCAGCGCTCCACAGCCCCTCATTATCAAACACAATATTCACAGACCCCAAGAAACTTCTGGTGCTTCTGTAATGACAACGCTGTTCATATTCAGACTTTTTTTATTTACGGCAGGGTCATTATAGTTAACTGAAACTAAAACTTAAACGTTTCACTTGAAATAAAATAAATGTTAACTGAAATCAAATATAATATTAACCTTCATTTATCAAAGCCACATTTCTCTTTTCATTAGTTAGCTATTAGCGATACATAACTAAAATAACTATATAGACATATTTAAAAACAACCAAAAATAATACAAATGAAAAAAATAATAATAATAATTAAACAAAATTAATAAAACTCACTAAATCAATATGAAAGCAAAAAAAATATTGTTAAACTATTAACAAACGATCATGATTAAATATCTACTCATTTATTATACGGTGGCTGGCAGATTTAATATATAAATCTACGTAGTATATACTGGTAGATGGATTGTTATATTATGTATTATTTAAATCCAATTTTATAATATTTAATCTATTTATGATTTCAAGCAAATATTATATATATGTTTTTAAAAATATATATATCTATCTATTAATTTTTTTTTTAATTAAATATATATAGATATAATAATATCTATATAATTATATATATATATATATATATATATATACTCACGTCGTACTAGTACTGGTGAGTATTATTTATGTAGTTATTAAAAATTTAATTATTTAATCTAACTTCTATTATTAGGTAAAAGCATTGTTTGTATTATTCTTTTAATTATTTATTATTCATTTAAATTATTTTTCTTAGTATAAGAAATTCTGTTATTCATTTTAATCATTTATATATTTAGTTAATCTCTTTTATTTATTTTCCCTTTTATTATTTATTTTATTTTATTCTATTGTGTTAGATTATTTTAATTTTTCTTTAATGTAATTTGCGAGTTATTTTAACAATTCATTATTATTTGAATCATTATTTCTGTATTCAGTTCGAATTTATTTTGATCAGTATCATGTTTTCATTTTCATATCTTCATCATCGGCGTTCCGCTGCTTGAGCTCCAGCATAGAGGCAGTTGCTGGGATCACGACCTGGGCGCGTCTGACGGCGCGGCGAAAAGGCGATGGAGCGACATACAATCAGCGCAAAAAAATCAGAGCGCAGTGGATCTAGGTCCGTCGCTCCGACGACAAGAGCGCAAGGATTCTGGAGACCGACGAGAAGTAGACCGAGCACGGGACCCCGTCTTCAGACGACGTGTGCATTTGCACTTACGAGGAACAACACTAAACAACGCCAAATACATCGCATGCATTCCGTACAGGTGATGTTTACTTTAGCTATGAACTCATACTCCTATGCGAGAACGCGATGTCAAGTGGGACGCCAGTCGACTTCGTAGCTGAATCATATATAAAAGAAAGCTTATCAGGGAACTAAATCTGCTGCGCTGACGTGCACGGGTTCAAACACAGAGGAACATTTGAAATCTGACGACAAGGATCTGGGACATGGCACCAAGGACAAATCCAAAGAGACCCTTTAGTGACCTGAGCAGTGATAAAAAATATAACACGGCAACAGAGTGAGTATGATGTAAGACAGTGAGCGAAAATCAGAGGGAACCCCCGAATCCAAACTGATTGAAGTGTTTATTAACTGGAAATATAGAAAAAACCAAAGAGAAACATGGAGCAACGATGGTAAGGAGTATGAATATGAATTCTGCTGTTTTTGAGACTCTCAGGTGAAGCTGTTTGTTTATTAATGTGAAAATACCGTCTTTTACACACGTGCCTTACAGAGCAGAAATTGATTTTGATGAATATTGATCTAATTCTTCAGGTTCAGCATCTGAAAGCAAGTATAAAAGTCTAGAAAATGAGCACATTTTACAATGCATACAGTATATAATCATTGTGTACATTTGTTTAAAAACTTTATAAAACATCATAAAATCTTTCATTGTTTGTGAATGATGTTTTATGGACCGCAAACACACTGCAGTTGAATATTTGTGCTTTAAATCAACATGAAATCAAGTTTAACTCCTTTGGTCTCTGAATTCATGTTTCTGATCTTATTGTGAGCGATTCTTTCATTTAAGCGAGTCTAGGAAATAAAAAAAAAACAGATTTCTTAAAAAAATGTAATATTTTCTTTTCACACAGAGTTGGGTTATTTACAGTGACGAGCACTTTCATAGCAGGCCGAATCAATCAAAAATCAATCACTTTTATGCCAGGAATGATTTCTATCACGTATATAAACAGAACTGTGAATACTCGGCGGATTTAGTGAGGATTTGAGTCTGGTCGTGTGTTTGTGTGACGTGATGGAGGCCCGTCTGACTCTGATTAAATCATCTGCTGCCTTCTGCTGGACAGATTCATCTTCACATGAATACAGAATAAGATTGGTGTTTAGGAAGCTCACAGACTATTCCAGCCCCAGCCGCTCTCACAATAACAGTTTAGTGTTTCTGCTTAGATATTAAAATATGAAAAAGCAGCGTACATAGTTGTGGCCTGTTGGTTAGAGAGTCGGACTTGTATCTCAAAGGTCAGGGGTTCGAGTCTCAGTATTGTTGTTGGGGGAGTGAATGACCAGCGCTTTCTTCCACTCTCAAAACACCACGATGAGGTGCGCCAGGAGCACGGGTGTGTGTGTGTGTGTTCACTACTCATATATACACTCATAAGTTTGGCATTAGAATGATTTATGTTTTTAAAAGAGTTTCTTCTGCTCATCAAGGCTGCATTTATTTGATCAAAAATACAGGAAAAATCTAATATTGTGAAATAATATTACAATTCAAAATAACCGTTTTCTATTTTAATATACTTTAAAATATAATTTATTCCTGTGATGCAGCGTTTAATTTCCAGCATCATTACTCCAGTCTCAGAAATCATTCTAATATGCTGATTTAGTGTTAGAATTATTCAACCAAAATTTTTTGGAAACTGTGATACTTTTTTCAGGCTTCTTTGATGAATAAAAAGACAGAGCGTTTATTTAAAATAGAAATCTTTTCTAAAAAAATATACAAACCTGATTCCAAAAAAGTTGGGACACTGTACAAATTGTGAATAAAAACAGAATGCAATGATGTGGAAGTTTCACATTTCAATATTTTATTCAGAATACAACATAGATGACATATCAAATGTTTAAACTGAAAAATTGTACCATTTTAAGGGAAAAATAAGTTGATTTTAAATTTCATGGCATCAACATCTCCAAAAAGTTGCGGGACAGGGCCATGTTTACCACTGTGTGGCATCCCCTCTTCTTTTTTATAACAGTCTGCAAACGTCTGGGGACTGAGGAGACAAGTGGCTCAAGTTTAGGAATAGGAATGTTGACCCATTCTTGTCTAATACAGGCTTCTAGTTGCTCAACTGTCTTAGGTCTTCTTTGTCGCATCTTCCTCTTTATGATGCGCCAAATGTTTTCTATGGGTGAAAGATCTGGACTGCAGGCTGGCCATTTCAGTACCCGGATCCTTCTACGCAGCCATGATGTTGTAATTGATGCAGTATGTGGTCTGGCATTGTCAGGTTGGAAAATGCAAGGTCTTCCCTGAAAAAGACGACATCTGGATGGGAGCAAATGTTGTTCTAGAACTTGGATATACCTTTCAGCATTGATGGTGCCTTTCCAGATGTGTAAGCTGCCCATGCCACACGCACTCATGCAACCCCATACCATCAGAGATGCAGGCTTCTGAACGGAGAGCTGATAACAACTTGGGTTGTCCTTGTCCTCTTTAGTCCGGATGACATGGCGTCCCAGTTTTCCAAAAAGAACTTCACATTTTGATTCGTCTGACCACAGAACAGTTTTCCACTTTGCCACAGTCCATTTAAATGAGCCTTGGCCCAGAGAAAAAACGCCTGCGCTTCTGGATCATGTGTAGATATGGCTTCTTTTTTTGACCTATAGAGTTTTAGCCGGCAACGGCGAATGGTACGGTGGATTGTGTTCACCGACAATGTTTTCTGGAAGTATTCCTGAGCCCATGTTGTGATTTCCATTACAGTACCTGTATGTGATGCAGTGCCGTCTAAGGGCCCGAAGATCACGGGCATCCAGTATGGTTTTCCGGCCTTGACCCTTACGCACAGAGATTGTTCCAGATTCTCTGAATCTTTGGATGATATTATGCACTGTAGATGATAACTTCAAACTCTTTGCAATTTTTCTCTGAGAAACTCCATTCTGATATTGCTCCACTATTTTTCGACACAGCATTGGGGGAATTGGTGATCCTCATGCCCATCTTGACTTCTGAGAGATACTGCCACTCTGAGAGGCTCTTTTTTTTACCCAATCATGTTGCCAATTGACCTTTAATAAGTTGCAAATTGGTCCTCCAGTTGTTCCTTATATGTACATTTAACTTTTTTTTCTTATTGCTACCTGTCCCAACTTTTTGGAATGTGTAGCTCTCATGAATCCAAAATGAGCCAATATTTGGCATGACATTTCAAAATGTCTCACTTTCAACATTTGATATGTTATCTATATTCTATTGTGAATAAAAAATAAGTTTATGAGATTTGTAAATTATTCCATTCCTTTTTTATTCACAATTTGTACAGTGTCCAAACTTTTTTGGAATTGGGTTTGTACACTCCCGTTCAAAAGTTGGGTCAGTAAATTTTTATTCTTAATTTTTTGGAAAAAAAAATAAACTTTTATTAAGCAAGGATGTGTTAAATGGATAAAAAAATGATAGTAAAGATTTATATTGTTAGAAAAGATTTCTATTTTGAATAAACACTGTTCTTTTAAACTTTTCATTTATCAAAGACTCCTGAAAAAAGTATCACAGTTTCCAAAAAAGATTTGGCAGCACAACATTGATAAATTAGCATATTATAATGATTTCTGAAGATCATGAGACACTTTATACTGGAGTAATAGCTGATGGAAATTCAGCTTTGCATCAAATAAATAAATTACATTTTAAAAATATATAAAAAAGAAAATAGTTATTCTAAATTGTAATAATATTTTACAATATTACAGTTTTTTTCTGTATTTTTGATAAAATAAATACAGCCTTAATGAGCAGAAGAGACTTATTTAAAACATTACAGTCTTACTGATCCAAACTTTTGAGTGGTAGTGTAACTCTGATTGTATTCATCTGAAAGAATGAAAGACAGGAACCAAACCGCTCGTTTTTTTGAGCCTGGTTTGGTTTAATGAAGATTTTAAAAAAAGACGGGATGGATTTTTATCATTCTAAGATGGCTACAGTATCTCACAGAATTGAGTACACCCCTCACATTTTTGTAAATATTTGATTATATCTTTTCATGTGACACCACTGAAGAAATTGACACTTTGCTACAATGTAAAGTAGAGAGTGTACAGCTTGTATAACAGTGTACATTTGCTGTCCCCTCAAAGTAACTCAACACACAGCCACTAATGTCTAAGCCGTTGGCCACAAAAGTGAGTACACCCCTACGTGAAAATGTCCAAAAATTGGGACCAAAGTGTCAATATTTTGTGCGCCCACAATTATTTTCCAGCACTGCCTTAACCCACTTGGGCATGGAGTTCACCAGAGCTTCACAGGTTGCCACGGGAGTCATTCTTCCACTCCTCTGTGATCACAAATAATGATGGGAGTCACGAATCAATGGGAGCGGTTCCAGTGTAAATGACTCACTCAGTTGAATCGGATGTCTGTTACTCTGCTTTTGCGCCTTCAGTCATGTTTATACTACACCGTCAGAACCGTTAGCTCGCTAGCTTTATGAGATTAACTGAAATAAGCGAAAAAATGTTTACAAATAAAATATCGATATTTCCATTCCGAAGATAAATGCTTTAAACGTCGAAGACATCCAACACAAATCTACGAACATATTCAGGTGAGGTAACCGGTTTACTGCTAACTAGTGAAACACTCTATTAATAAGACGAGCTGCAGCTCAAATACATGTTAGATGGAAACATTGTGCTTTATGATCCAGTTTGTAGCTAAATTCACTATAAATAGTTAGACACTGCAATTCAGTGCTGACAGTTTCATAGGAAATCAAACCATCCAGTCGTCTCATACCACTGAAGTGTTCGCTGCTGAGAAAACAATAGAAACCATCTCATTTGTAATGGTTTTACTGGTTTTAATGGAAACTGATAGACCCCGTTTGTCTCGCCTGGTAATTTGTTGCCTTTTATTAGTGGCATGTTAAAACCATTCAATCCTGAGGGAATATGTCCAAAAACACACTACAGGAAACAATTTTGAAAGTTAATAGCTGAGGTGTGTAATGTTTGTAATGCATCCTCTGACTCGTAAACAAGGGCAGAGCCATGCTTATGGTACTTTCGTGAACGGCGGAGGACGACACGGAAGCGAAGAGAAATTGTGAATCATTATAAAGTAGTTTTTTTTGTTTTCTTTGCACACAAAAAGCATTTCATAAGTTTATATCACGAAATTCTGAGTTAATATCTTGCAATTTTGAGACAAAATGTCAGAATTACAAGTTATAATTCTGCAATTGTGATTTTTTTCCTGCAATTGCAAGTGTACATCTTGCAATTCTGACCTTTTTCCTTTTAGAAGTTGCAAGACTATTAAATGCAATTTGAGAAAAAAAGTCACGATGGTGAAGAATAGATTAACAAATTAACTTTGTTTGATTTATTCAGTGGCGGAAACGTGCTTCCATAGTTAAGTCCTCCCATAGCACTGGCAAGAAATCCTAGAGCTACTGCACTGTAAAAAATCCAACTTACATTTTGTTACAAACTCAGTTTTTAAAGTTTATTCAACTATTTAACATTTAAAAAGTTGAGATAACACATAAAAGTAAGTAAAATAGAAATGTAGACCAATTTGTTTGACCAAATTAATATTTAAAGTTGGAACAACTAACAACTTTAAGTTTGTTATAAGTATTGCCCACAAAGGCTGATGAGCATGCGGAGTTCGATCACTTTTTTTGTATATACAACGCCATTTTCATTTCTCCCGCTTCAATTTCGAGTTGCCTCAAGCGGCGACCGTTTATTCCGTCATTGTGATCGCTCCGTAAGTGTCGTTCTATGTGTATCAATTCACGATATGATTTAAGTGAAATTTGTTCACAATATGCGCTTCTGTACAGCATAGGTGGCGGCAAGTTAGTAAATTTCCCCGCCTGGTCTTATGAGTTGCCTCGGGTCAGACGGTGCCCGTTGTTTTCCGACAGTGCAATCGCTCTGGCAGGTATTGTTCTATGCAGGCTGTGATAATAATTTACAATAAGATTTGAATGGTATTTGTTCACAATATGTGCCTCTGTACAACTGCTTAACGTTAGGTGGCTCTAACTTGGTCCGTTCAACCTCTGCTTCGTCTTCGAGCTGCCTTAAGTCATACAATGCCAGTTTTTTCCCGACAGTGTCATGACTTGGGTAAGTAACGTTACTGTTCTATGCATATTAAGTAAAAGGATTTAGATTAGGGTTAAGGATATATAATTTACTTTATTTGCTTATAATATGTTCATTTTCTACGATTGTGTGGGTGCCTTTGAGTTTTGGATAAGGAAATTGAAGTTCTAAATGTATTAAGACAAAAAAAAAGTTAAAACAAATTTAACAATAAAAAGTTAAGCTTGTGTGTTTTTGTCCCAAAGATGCATTTTCTTCATTTAACTTAATTTACGTTTATTTGCTTGTTAAATGCGAAATATTTGTGTAGCTTATGTTTGCTAAGTGTACTATAAATCTGTATCTATATGTTTTAAAAATGCAAATAATTTAAGAGCTATTTTAAAGCTTAAAATCATAGTAGGTTTTAAAAATGTGATATTCGTTCAACCAACTAATATTAAATATTTGTTTTCTTGCTTGCTTTATGATGGTATTTTAAGATGTTCTTCTTTAATAATGTTCTCTATCAATGAATTCATGTATCCCTTGTGGTAAAAAAAATAAATAAAATCTTATGTTGTTGCCCAAAGAATTAATTCTACCATTGTATTGTTTATTTTTTCTCATTAAGGTGATGCCGTGCAAGATATGCAAATTTGAACACCCTGCTCAGGAGGTCCTTTTGAAACATTACCGATTGCGCCACTACCAGGGAAGAAATCGCCACAACTACCCTGCCTCTCCACCGATTGCATCTGCTCCTTTAAAACCACTGGAGCGTTGAAGTCTCACCTTTCAATTTCACACAAGCGCTTATCTTCACGTGAGAGTCACTTAACATTTAATTTGTGAATTGTGTGACTTTAAGGAAATTTGTAAAACACCTGATAACTTCAAACATATTAGGAGCCATTTAAAAAAATCATTAAACTGTAAGGTGCCCTTTTAGCCAGTGTGATTTTAAAACAAATCTGATTTCATCATTCAGTGGTCACAGAAGTCGGAAACATTGCAGCTTTTCCATTACAGACTTTAGAGCAAATATTGTTATTCAAAATGCAGAACCAAAAGACTGTGAGCCACAAACTGCCCAGTTATTTCCTGGAGACGGCCGTCCTCATGAAACTGACAGGTACCCTCTTGAAGGGGAAAGTAGTTCTATGCCTGATCTTGATGAGGCAACAGAATCCGAGTTAGAATCGGTGCATTATCTAATACTTGAAAGGAAATTGTTCTCTTTGTTGCTACGCACGCACTTTTAACCGCCATTGCAATGAATTTTATATTGCTGGTGATAGATATGAAAGACTTTGGCCAATACATTTTTGACTGGACCTGTTGTTATTGTTGCACATTATTTTGGACTTGAATTTTTTATTAGTTTTTACTTGAAGCTTTCCCCATTTAATCAATTATATAGAAGTTTTTACTTTTGCAACTCAAAGCTGACAAATAAGCTCTTGAACAGGCATTTATTCCAGCTTTATTTGCTAGAGATGTTGTAAATTAAATGAGTTGATTTGGGTTGTGATTTACATTTGCTGTTCTACAAATAAATAATATTGATGCAATAAAAAGGTTGTGGTTCTGCCCATTTAAAGATTTTTTTTTTTTTTTTAGGACCAATGTTGTACTGAGTAGCATTTAAAAATTCACTCATATTGGATTGACAGTTCTGTGCTGAACTTAAAACTCAGGTTGAGTAAAATCTTAAATCCTGAAGCTGCACTGTAAAAAAAAAATCAAAAGTTGAGAACTCAAAAATCTGCTGAAGCTGGTTGCCTTAAACTTTTAAGTTTGCTCTACTTCTGATTTTTTTTACAGTGACTTCAACTATCAAGTTTTGTAAACTTAAATTTCTAAATTATAAAAACTCCATATTTCTAGTCAACTAAACACAAAATTAAAAGTTTAACTAAGTTTGCTTAACTTAATATATTATGTTGATTAAACATGCACAAAAGTTTGTTGAACTAATTGACCTTTAAGTTGAGTAAACTCAAAAATCTGCTGAAGCTGGTTGCCTTAAAATTTGAAGTTTGCTCAACTTCTGATTTTTTACAGTGTGGTGGCGACGTATAGTGACGGCAGAGGAAGCGTTAGATGAGAGCCATCTGTAGCCGGGCTCTTCATAATGACATACAGGGCACTCGTCTACAATATTTAAGGTCAAAAATGGCCAATAGACTTTCGTTTAAAACATGTTCTATAGACATAAGAATGATCTTAATCATTTTTTTGTTGCCTTATCCTTTTCTAAGTGATGCGAGGCAAGGTAAGAACAAGGTTCATTCATTTCTGTGCACAGCACTTCCTTCTGATCGACATGACTCAGCTACACTGAAACTATTGAAAACATCTTAAGTTCAAGTTCATATTTAAGATGTTTTTAGCAAATATAATTTTTCCTCTCATTTTACATAGTGTATCGTGTTTTTATTTTTGTTTGTGTTTTCTGTTCCTCAGAAAAACACTTCCTCTTCTACAAGTTTACAGCATTTTGCAAAGCAATCACGCTTCCTGAGTTCAAAGCTGTCGGTGTCTGTGATGGCAGACAGATCGCTCACTACAGTAATGAAGAAAGAGTTTGGATAAGATCTAGTCTGACTGCAGATAACTGGATTGGTAGACCTGCAGAACCAACTAAAGATTATGATTCTAGAGACTGGTTCCTACATCAGTTAAACACTCTGTCAAACTACACAGACTCTCAGTGTTCTGGTGAGTTTCATGCTTTAGTCATCAATTATCAGGCATGTTATGAAATGTCTTGTGTTGTTGTGAGTGTTGTTCTGTGATTGTAGAGCTCCATGTTCTTCAGAGAATGATTGGTTGTGAACTGGAGAAACTTCCTGATGGAACAGTGAGTCTGAGAGCATTTGATGAATATGGATTTGATGGAGAGGATTTTATGGCCTTTGATTCTGACACTCTGCAGTGGATTGATAAAAACCCCAAAGCTAAAGAAACCAAAATGAAATGGGATCAGCAAACAGAACGAAACCAATTCCTCAAGCAATACCTGAAGACCTGCACTGACTGGATCTCTACATTTAACAACACAGATAAGAGTATGTTTAAATCAGATTTTGACACAGCTCAAGGATGTTTGTTCTAATTCTGTCTCGATGCATTGGCGATTTATCATCATCCACTTACAAATAATTACTAATGAGTTGAAAACAGTGTGGGAATTACACCGTGACCATCAGGGGTCTCAGAGCACGTGGGGTGGGGTGTCCGGTCTAAATTACTATCATTTTAAGTGTGTAATGTTTTATGCTTTAAATAGGACTGTCAAGCGATAATTTTTTTTTAAATATAATTAACTAGCCTACATGATGTGCCGATTAATTAATTAAATTGATCACATTTAAAATTATTGTGTTAAACTGAAAGCACTGATTAGTCATTACAAAAAAGTAGCTTTAGAAATACATATTTTTAATTCAACATACAAAAAAAATTAATATTGAAATATGAAATGATTTTAAGACAGAAATTAGACTCTAAATATGAAACTAAAAGCACCAGTAGGTGGCAACAAATGCTGTCTTAATGAGTGCCATTCATTCATTCAGTCATTCATTCAATCAATCATTCATTCATTCATTCAGTCATTCAATCCTCAATCAATCAATATTCATTCAGTCAGTCATTAATTGTTTATTCATAAATCAATCATTCAGTCATCATGCTTCAGTCATTCGGCATTATTGATTCAATCATTAATTAATTCAGTCAGTCAGCAGGCCATTGTTCATTATTCATCATTCATTCAGTATCCGTCAGTCAGTAAGTCAATGTTCATCGTCGTTCGTTGTTTGTTCGTTCATTCAATCATTCATTCACTTATTCATTCACTTATTCATTAATTAATTAATTCATTCAGTCATTCATCCATTCGTCATTCATTCATTCATTCTTTAAGTCATCATCATTTCATTAACCATTCAGCATTCAGGCCCTCTGTCCGTCATTTACTTATTCATTATTCATTAAATCTAATCAATCATTATTCACATTATTCAGTCAAGTCATCATTCCTTATCATTCCTTCAGTCATTAAATCTCATCAATCCATTCATTAGTCAGTTAGTAATTCATTCATTAATTCATTCAATAGGCCTCAGTCAGTCAGGCTAGTCAGTCATTCATGCATGCATTCATTCATCCAGTCATTCATTCAATCAGTCAGTCATTCATGCATGCATGCATGCATTAATTCAGTCATTCATTCAAACGTTCGTTCGTCTGTCTGTCTGCAGTCATTCATCGTCATTTATTCGTCATTAATTAAATTCTTTATTTAATTCTTAATAAATCATATTCATTCATTTATGCAATCCATCAGTCATTCAGTCAGTCAGTCAGTCCTTCAGTCAGTCATTCATTCAGTCAGTCATTCATTCATTCAGTCAGTCATTCATTCACCCATTAATTAATTAATTCAGCCATTCATTCAGTCAGTCATTCATCCATTCATTAACTCAGTCAGTCAGTCATTCATTCAGCCATTCATTCATTCAATCTTTCATTCATTCATTCACTGCTACACTCACAGTCGAGTCAGTCTAGTCAGTCATAGTCAGTCAGTCAGTCTCAGCGTTCATTCAGTCTTCATTCAGTCATTAGATAAGCTACTTCAATAGGGGGTGCATTTAAAGTAAATATTTGTCACTTATTATTTTCTTTTGCAGCTTCACCAGATGTTCGTGTGTTTGTGAAGAACGCTCCTGATCAAAGTAAGCTGGTTCTGAGCTGTCTGGCCACTGGTTTCTACCTCAGAGATATTGAGATGTACATTAGGCTGGACGAATCTGTTCTTGTGAACCAAACATCTTCTGGAATCAGACCAAATGCTGATGGATCCTTTCAGATGAGAACCAGTGTGGAGATTGATGCAAATCACACAGGGATATATGACTGTCTGGTCATTCACAGCAGTCTGACTCAGACACAGCCGATTGTAACAGTGTGGACCATATATCAGCAGAAATCAAGTGGTGAGTAATTATGATTACAGTATCCGTTATACACTGATGCTACTTCTGCAATTATAATGTGAAAATTAAATACAAATCACTAACTGTAGAAGGAGGAGTGTTGATGTTTTAAAGTAATTAAAGGGGTCATGAAATGCATTTTCAGATGCTCATGTTATGTTTCTGGAGTTTAGCTTATGAAGTGTTTTGTATCAAAAAGTGTATAAAAAATGATCATCTTCCATCCTCAGTTTCACTGTCTGTCACAAACGCTTCAATGCAAGATATTTAGAAAAACTGGTGAGAGTCTGTTGTGAAGCATAACCATTCCTGTTTGTTCGCTCAGGTATTATTAATAGTTTGATCTTTTGGATCAACATTCTGCTGTTTCAGAAAGATGGAAATGGTTGGTGTGAAACTTGCAGTATGTTTTTATTTTAGAGTAACCGCTCATATCTGTAAATATCAAGGACATTTTGATTCTACATTTCATGTGCCCTTTAAATAATGTAGTGTAATTGCCACAAACAATTAAAGTTAAACTCTGTTCAACAAGTATTTATGATGCATTTTTATTTCTTCAACAGAATGTCTGTGGTCTTTTATAGCGGGAATAATAGCAGCAGCTGTAGTTATATTTCTCTCTGTGATTGGTTACTGCATCTACCAAAAGAAAAAGTCATATGGTAAGTTATAAATATTCAACATGATCATTGCTGCTTTACATCTCTTGGGTTTTTTAAAAGATATTTTAAATATGTATGAACAGTTTGACAGTATATGACGGCATAACTATGTATGTGAACATGGTGAAAGTAATTTTATGATGGTGAGTTTTTGATTATTTTCATTATTTGAGTTTCATTTAATGACACAGACTACAAGATTGTCCATAATATTTATCAAACAAATGTGTAGTGCGGCATCATTGCAGCTTGACATAAACATACAAGAACATGGTATTTATGTACTCAAGATTAAGTTATTATATTCTTTGTAATCTTTCCTAGCTCTGATGAGAAGTTACCCAGTTAAGTTGGAGTGATTGTTCAGATCCCCAGTCCAGCGAGTGAGAGCTGCTTGAAACGATTCAAAGCATCGGTGGTCCGATCAAAAGTGCTCTTAGACACAATTTATTCACAATTTATTAGCAGTTGCACACAGAACCTAAAAGATCAATGTCACAGTGTTACACTCTTCAATGCAATACATCATCTACAGTACTGTAAGTGTTATTATTATGGAACTCTATATAGTGATATACGTATAAGATCCTGTAACTTGAATAATCATGATTATGGTGCTAGCAATAATCCCAGGTTTAGTTCAGGGATCAAATATATAAGAGTTTGACACAGACAAAAGGTGCCTGTTTGTACGATGTGTTATGTTCAGTGTGCAATATCATAAATAAATGTATGAAGTGTGAGTGTGTGTGTTTATGTACTGGACATGCTGCAACATGACATGAATATCTTCACCAATATCAGACATTTCACGCAGCTCATATGAATGCAACGTGTGAAAACAAAATTTAAGACCTTTAAATATGATAATTAAAACTATTCTCATCTAATTGTCTTTGAACTAGGAGAAGTAGAGCCGAACCATACACTCTCAGAAAAAAAGGTACAAAAGCTGTCACTGGGGCGGTACCTTTTCAAAAGGTACACCTTTGTACCTAAACAGTCCATATTGGTACCTTAAAGGTACAAAAGTGTACATTTTGAAAAGATACCACCCCAGTGACAGCTTTTTTACCTTTATTTCTGAGAGTGTATATAGGCCTTATTTTTAAATAAGGTAATGTACTTTAAAAATTGTTCTGGAAGCAAAACAAAAATAATAATAAACTCATTGTAATGCTTTCAATATCAAGAGCACATGTGACGTTTGTGTTCATTATAAGCTCAACGATAATCAACCACGATAACAACTTTGATGATCAGTTAATAAAACTTTGTTAAACGCTAACTCAGCAAAAGAAAAAACCGCAACAACAGTTCAGGTCTAAAAGAAATATTAAGAAAATGCACGTGATATAAATACTCGGCGGATTTAGTGAGGATTTGAGTCTGGTCGTGTGTTTGTGTGACATGATGGAGGCCCGTCTGACTCTGATTAAATCATTTGCTGCCTCCTGCATGAATACGACCCACACACACGCGATGTTACAAGATGTAATATTAATCTTAAGGCTCTCCTGAATGTGCCTGTGAAGTTTCAGCTCAAAACACCATACAGATCGTTTATTATAACGTGTTGAAAAGTGTCATTTTTGGGGTGGGTTTAAAAAGTGCTGTTTCAGGGGTATGTTCCCCTTACATGAATTTGAGCTGAATTACAGACAGAATTCGAGAAGAGGGCGCGAAAAAGCCAAGACATCTCTGCTTTGCGTATGGCAATAAACAGAGAGGAGAAGCAACATGAGTGAGAGTGAGAGGACCGGTATTCAGCCGTACATGTACGAACCGGACAGCAGAAAAAACAATAACGCGAATGAACCAGAATGTCTCGGAATGGTAGTTTGAATCATTTATGTACTTGTATAGATTTTCACAGCCGCTTTGTAACGATGGATGCGACACAGCCGATCGCACGCAGACTAAATGGCGGACATGGCACAACCACCATCTATATATAATGACTATTATAGATCAGTGGGCACAACACAAGAGGCTTGTTCGAGATGCATCGGCGCTGCGCAGAACGATCAAAGTACCGTGATTTTGAGAGCAATTCAAAAGCATAAAGAGTCATCTGCTCTATTATGGCTCTCGCGGTACTTTGATGTCACACACATAATGGTCTGTGCAGTGCTCGATGATCTCGATCCACGAGCTACTGAGAGGTGAGGATATGGTATCGCGCTGTCTCGTCAATAGCGGGTGGGCGAGGTACTGCACTAGACGTTTCCTATTGCGGACAGGATCAAAACCGCTCGTTTTTTGAGCCGGGTTGGTTTAATGAAGAATCTTTAAAAAAAGACGGATGGATTTTTATATTTCTAAGATGGCTACAGTATCTCACGGAAGTGAGTACACCCCTCACATTTTTGTAAATATTTTATTATATCTTTTCATGTGACAACACTGAAGAAATGACACTTTGCTACAATGTAAAGTACTGAGTGTACAGCTTGTATAACAGTGTACATTTTGCTGTCCCCTCAAAATAACTCAACACACAGCCATTAATGTCTAAACCGCTGGCCACAAAAGTGAGTACACCCCTAAGTGAAAATGTCCAAATTGGGCCCAAAGTGTCAATATTTTGTGCGCCCACCATTATTTTCCAGCACTGCCTTAACCCTCTTGGGCATGGAGTTCACCAGAGCTTCACAGGTTGCCACTGGAGTCCTCTTCCACTCCTCTTTTGATCAAAATAATGATCGAAGTCATGAATCAATCGGAGCGGTTCCAGTGTAAATGACTCACTCAATTGAATCAGTTTGTCTGTTCCTCAGCTTTTCGCGTCTTCAGTCATGTTTATAATACACCGTCAGAACCGTTAGCTCGCTAGCTTTATGAGATTAACTGAAATAAGCGAAAAAATGTTTACAAATAAAATATCGATATTTCCATTCCGAAGATAAATGCTTTAAAACGTCGAAGACATCCAACACAAATCTACGAACATGTTCAGGTGGGGTAACCGGTTTACTGCTAA
Source organism: Sinocyclocheilus anophthalmus (assembly GCA_018155175.1). Classification (NCBI taxonomy): domain Eukaryota; kingdom Metazoa; phylum Chordata; class Actinopteri; order Cypriniformes; family Cyprinidae; genus Sinocyclocheilus; species Sinocyclocheilus anophthalmus. The sequence goes on along the minus strand of JADLZN010002464.1, from coordinate 7,477 downwards.
CTAATGAAACACTCCATTAATATGACGAGCTGCAGCTCAAAATACATGTTAGATGGAAACATTGTGCTTTATGATCCAGTTTGTAGCTAAATTCACTATAAATAGTTAGACACTGCAATTCAGTGCTGACAGTTTCATAGGAAATCAAACCATCCAGTCGTCTCATACCACTGAAGTGTTCGCTGCTGAGAAAACAATAGAAACCATCTCATTTGTAATGGTTTTACTGGTTTTAATGGAAACTGATAGACCCCGTTTGTCTCGCCTGGTAATTTGTTGCCTTTTATTAGTGGCATGTTAAAACCATTCAATCCTGAGGGAATATGTCCAAAAACACACTACAGGAAACCATTTTTTAAAGGTTAATAGCTGATGGTGTGTAATGTTTGTAATGCATTCCTCTGCTCGTAAACAACAAGAGGGGAGCAGACGCGATGGCAGTCAGGGGTACTCTAAGCTGGAACGGCGGAGGAGGACTGACACGGAAAGAAGATAGAAATGTGAATAAAGTCGTTATTTTTGTTTTAAGTTTATATCACGCAATTCTGAGTTAATATCTTGCAATTGTTGGACAAAAAGTCAGGGATTACAAGTCTATAATTGTGCCACTTGTGACTTTTCCGGCATTTGAAGTGTACATCTTGCAATTCGACCTTTTTCTTTAGGAATTGCAAGATCTCAAACTTGCAATATGCGGTGAAAAAAGTCACGATTGGAGCTAAGATGACATTACCTTGTTTTCTGTTTTATATCATAGAGCGGAAAACGTGCTTCCATAGTTTGAGTCATCCCATAGCACTGCAAGAAATCTAGAGATACTGCACTGTAAAAAATCAACTACATTTGTTAAAACTCAAGTTTTAAAGTTTATTCACACTATTTAAACATTTAACAAGTTGAATAACACATAAAAGATAAGTAAAATAGAAAAGTGTATGCACCAATTTGTTTGGACCAAATTAATATAAAGTTGGAAACTAACAACTTAGTTTGTTAAAGTATTACAAAAAAAAACAAAGGCTGATGAGCATGCAGTTCGATCACTTTTTTTTATATACAACGCCATTTTCATTTCTCCCGCTTCAATTTCGAGTTGCCTCAAGCGGCGACCTTTTATTCCGTCATTGTGATCGCTCCGGTAAGTGTAGTTCTATGTGTATCAATTCACGATATGATTTAAACGAAATTTGTTCACAATATGCGCTTCTGTACAACATAGGTGGCGGCAAGTTAGTAAATTTCCCCGCCTGGTCTTATGAGTTGCCTCAGGTCAGACGGCGGCCATTTTTTTTCTGACCGACAGTGTAATCGCTCCGGTAGGTATTGTTATATGCAGGGCTGGATGATAACTAATTTACAATAAGATTTGAACTGGTATTTGTCACCAAGTATGTGGCCTCGGTACAAGAGAGGCTGCTTACGTAGGTGGATAAAACTTGGTCCGTTTAAAACCTCTGACTTCGTCTTCGAGTGCCTTAAGTCATACGATGCCGTTTTTTCCCGACGAGTGTTCTATGACTCTGGGTAAATAAGTAACGTTACTGTTATCTGCGATCTACCGTACACGGTATTTAGATTAGGTTACGGATATATAATTTACTTTATTTGTTCTTAATATGTTCCTTTGTCCAATTGGTGTGGGTTGCCAGATTGACAGATGGATAAGGAGCATATGAGTCGCAAGGATGTATTAAGACGAAAAAAAAAAAGTTAAAACAAATTTAACAATATAAGTTAAGCTTGTGTGTTTTTGTCCCAAAGATGCATTTTCTTCATTTAACTTAATTTATGTTTATTTGCTTGTTAAATGCAAAGTATTTGTGTAGTTTATGTTTGCTAAGTGTACTATAAATCTGTATCTGTATGTTTTAAAAATGAAAATGATTTAAGAGCTATTTTAAAGCTTAAAATCATAGTTGGTTTTAAAAATGTGATATTCGTTCAACCAACTGATATTAAATATTTGTTTTCTTGCTTGATTTATGATGGTATTTTAAGATGTTCTTCTTTAATAATGTTCTCTATCAATGAATTCATGTATCCCTTGTGGTAAAAAAAAAAAATAATCTTATGTTGTTGCCCAAAGAATTAATTCTAACATTGTATAGTTTATTTTTTCTCATTAGGGTGATGCAGTGCAAGATACGCAAATTTGAACACCCTGCTCAGGAGGTCCTTTTGAAACATTAACGAGTGCGCCACTACCAGGGAAGAAACCGCCAACTACCCTGCCTCTACACCAATTGCATCTGCTTCTTTAAAACCCCTGGAGAGTTGAAAGTGTCGTCACCTTCAATTCACACAAAGACGCTATCTTCACGTGAGAAGTAATTACATTTAATGTGAATTGTGTGACTTTAAGGAAATTTGTAAAACACCTGATTACTTCAAACATATTAGGAGCCATTTAAAAAATCATTAAACCGTAAGGTGCCCTTTTAGCCAGTGTGATTTTAAAACAAATCTGATTTCATCATTCAGTGGTCACAGAAGTCGGAAACATTGCAGCTTTTCCATTACAGACTTTAGAGCAAATATTGTTATTCAAAATGCAGAACCAAAAGACCGTGAGCCACAAACTGCCCAGTTATTTCCTGGAGGCAGCCATCCTCATGAAACTGACAGGTTCCCTCTTGAAGGGGAAAGTAGTTCTATGCCTTATCTTGATGAGTTAGAATTGGTGGATTATCTAATACTTGAAAGGAAATTGTTCTCTTTGTTGCTACGCACGCACTTTTAACCGCCATTGCAATTAATTTTATATTGCTGGTGATAGATATGAAAGACTTTGGGCAATACATTTTTGACTGGACCTGTTGTTGTTATTGTTGCACATTATTTTGGACTTGAATTTTTTATTAGTTTTTACTTGAAGCTTTCCCCATTTAATCAATTATATAGAAGTTTTTACTCAAAGCTGACAAATAAGCTCTTGAACAGGCATTCCAGCTTTATTTGCTAGAGATGTTGTAAATTAAATGAGTTGATTTGGGTTGTGATTTACATTTGCTGTTCTACAAATAAATAATATTGATGCAATAAAAAGGTTGTGGTTCTGCCCATTTAAAGATTTTTTTTTTTTTTTTAGGACCAATGTTGTACTGAGTAGCATTTAAAAATTCACTCATATTGGATTGACAGTTCTGTGATGAACTTAACACTCAGGTTGAGTAAAATCTTAAATCCTGAAGCTGCACTGTAAAAAAAAAATCAAAAGTTGAGAACTCAAAAATCTGCTGAAGATGGTTGCCTTAAACTTTTAAGTTTGCTCTACTTCTGATTTTTTTTACAGTGACTTCAACTATCAAGTTTTGTAAAAATTAAATTTCTACATTATAAAACTCCATAGTATCTAGTCAACTAAACCACAAAAATGAAGTTTAATAAGTTTGCTACTTATATAAATTATGTCTGATTAATTAAAGCACAAAAGTTTTTGTGAAAATTGACCTGTTAAGTTGAGTAAACTCAAAAATGGAGGATGAAGCTGGTTTGCTTTTTAAACATTTGAAGTTTGTCAAACTTCTGATTTTTACAGTGTCAGTGGGAGAAGGAAACCACCGGAAATACCAGGGTGGCGACACTTCTAGTGATTGGCAGAGGAGCGTTATAATGAGAAGCCATCTGTAGGCCGGGGGCGCTCTTCATATGAATACAGGGCACTATGTCTACAAATATTTCACGGGGTCAAACCAATGGGCCATAGACTTCTGTTAAACAAAACCATGTTCTATAGAACATCACGAATGATCTTAATCATTTTGTTTGTTGCCCCTTATACTTTTCTAAGTGATGCGAGGCAAGGTAAGAACAAGGTTCATTCATTTCTGTGCACAGCACTTCCTTCTGATCGACATGACTCAGCTACACTGAAACTATTGAAAACATCTTAAGTTCAAGTTCATATTTAAGATGTTTTTAGCAAATATAATTTTTCCTCTCATTTTACATAGTGTATCGTGTTTTTATTTTTGTTTGTGTTTTCTGTTCCTCAGAAAAACACTTCCTCTTCTACAAGTTTACAGCATTTTGCAAAGCAATCACGCTTCCTGAGTTCAAAGCTGTCGGTGTCTGTGATGGCAGACAGATCGCTCACTACAGTAATGAAGAAAGAGTTTGGATAAGATCTAGTCTGACTGCAGATAACTGGATTGGTAGACCTGCAGAACCAACTAAAGATTATGATTCTAGAGACTGGTTCCTACATCAGTTAAACACTCTGTCAAACTACACAGACTCTCAGTGTTCTGGTGAGTTTCATGCTTTAGTCATCAATTATCAGGCATGTTATGAAATGTCTTGTGTTGTTGTGAGTGTTGTTCTGTGATTGTAGAGCTCCATGTTCTTCAGAGAATGATTGGTTGTGAACTGGAGAAACTTCCTGATGGAACAGTGAAGAGTCTGACTGTCTTTGATGAATATGGATTTGATGGAGAGGATTTTATGGACTTTAATTCTGACACTCTGCAGTGGATTGATAAAAACCCCAAAGCTAAAGAAACCAAAATGAAATGGGATCAGCAAACAGAACGAAACCAATTCCTCAAGCAATACCTGAAGACCTGCACTGACTGGATCTCTACATTTAACAACACAGATAAGAGTATGTTTAAATCAGATTTTGACACAGCTCAAGGATGTTTGTTCTAATTCTGTCTCGATGCATAGGCGATTTATCATCATCCACTTACAAATAATTACTAATGAGTTGAAAACAGTGTGGGAATTACACCGTGACCATCAGGGGTCTCAGAGCACGTGGGGTGGGGTGTCCGGTCTAAATTACTATCATTTTAAGTGTGTAATGTTTTATGCTTTAAATAGGACTGTCAAGCGATAATTTTTTTTTAAATATAATTAACTAGCCTACATGATGTGCCGATTAATTAATTAAATTAATCAGATTTTAAAAAATTATTGTTGTTAAATGAAAGCACAGCTGAATATAGACATTACTAAAAAAGTAGCTTTAGAAATCACAATTTGTAAATTCAACATACAAAAAATTAACTATGGAATTATGAAAGTGATTTTTAGACGAAATGTAGACTCTAAATATGACAACTAAAGCACAGGACCCAGGTGGCAACAAATGTGTCTAGATGAGTGCCATTCATTCACTTCAGTCATTCATTCAATCAATCATTCATTCCATTCATTCAGTAATTCAGATCAATCAATCAAATCAATGATTCCATTCAGTCAGTCATTAGATATCAGTAATGAATTCATCAACTAATTCAGTCAGTCCAGTCATTCAGTCATTCATTCTGTCATTAATGCACAATTCATTAATTCATTCAGGCAGTCAGCCGAGCACATTCGTTCATTAAGTCATTCATCATCAGTCAGTCCGTCAAGTCAGTAATTCACCGTTCACTGTCGTGCGTTCGTTCGTTTTGTCGGTCGTTAATTCACTTCATTCATTCACTATTCATTCACTTATCGTGTAAATTAAATTAATTCATTCAGTCAGTTCATCCATTTCGTCATTATCATATATCTTAAGTATTAATCATCATCATCCATTCAAGATTCAGGCCGTCATTCAGTCCATTTCTGTATTCATTCATTCAGTAAATTAATCAATCAGTACTTCATCCATTCATTCAGTCAGCATCCATTCATTAATCATTATTCAGTCATAAATCATTAATTATTTCTTCATTCTGTCAGTTAGTTTGCAATTCATTAATTCAATAATCACATCGAGTGCATGTTAGTCCGTCACGCAGTCATTCATCAGTGCATGAATGCATTCCTCCAGTCATTCATTCACAGTCCTCATTCCTGAATCTGCATTGCTGCATAATGCAGTCATTCATTCAAAACGTTGCGTTCGTTGTCGTGTCTGTCGTCATTCGTCCGGTCATGTATTCATTCTGAAATTCGTCTTAATTACTTCATTAACGATTAAATCATTATTCTTCCTTTCTGCAATACATTAATTCATTCAGTCACAGTCAAGTAAGTCCGACAGTCATTCCGTCATTTATTCTTCATCCATCTCATTCAGGTCAGCCTTCATTCACCCATAATTATGAAGTCAGCCCATATCAGACATTCGTCGTCTCCCTCATCCTCACTACATCGACAGTCAGTCAATTCATTACAGCCATTCATTATTCAAATACATTATCATCATTCATATTCAAGCAGGTCTAGATTTTTTTTATGTTCACCGGGTGCCGTCAGTACAGATCAGTCAGTGCAGGCAGTCCGTCGTCATTCATCATTTTTGTTTGTGGGGCGTCATCTTAGGTGCGAGTAGAGCGCTACTAACCAAACGATAATGGGGGGAAAGATAGAAGTAACAATATTTTGGCCACATTCTTATGAGCGTTCTTATTGCAGCATTTCACCAGATGTTCAGTGGTGGTGGAGAGAACTGAGTATATATGATCAAAGTAAGCTGGTTCTGAGGGTCTGGAACGAATATGTTCTTTGTGAACCAACACATCTTCTGGAATCAGCAACCACAATGGAGGGATCTTTCAGATGAGAAACAGTGTGGAGATTGCAGTGCAACCATAAACAACAGCGATATAGAGAACTGACGACTGCTATCTGGTCACGTTCACAGGCAGTTATGACCTCAGAACACAAGCACGATGTAACAAGTTGTATGGGAACCATATATCAGCAGAAATCAAGTCGTGCCCCACCGTTGAGGTTCGCGTGAGTAATTATGACTCCAGTAATACGTTCATCCACTGATGGCTACTTCATGCCCATGTATAATGTGAAAATTAGAATACAACAATACAGCTACCGGTAGAAAGGAGGAGTTGTTGTGCACTGTGTTTAAAGTCATTAGAAAGGGGTCATGAAATGCATTTTCAGATGCTCATGTTATGTTTCTGGAGTTTAGCTTATGAAGTGTTTTGTATCAAAAAGTGTATAAAAAATGATCATCTTCCATCCTCAGTTTCACTGTCTGTCACAAACGCTTCAATGCAAGATATTTAGAAAAACTGGTGAGAGTCTGTTGTGAAGCATAACCATTCCTGTTTGTTCGCTCAGGTATTATTAATAGTTTGATCTTTTGGATCAACATTCTGCTGTTTCAGAAAGATGGAAATGGTTGGTGTGAAACTTGCAGTATGTTTTTATTTTAGAGTAACCGCTCATATCTGTAAATATCAAGGACATTTTGATTCTACATTTCATGTGCCCTTTAAATAATGTAGTGTAATTGCCACAAACAATTAAAGTTAAACTCTGTTCAACAAGTATTTATGATGCATTTTTATTTCTTCAACAGAATGTCTGTGGTCTTTTATAGCGGGAATAATAGCAGCAGCTGTAGTTATATTTCTCTCTGTGATTGGTTACTGCATCTACCAAAAGAAAAAGTCATATGGTAAGTTATAAATATTCAACATGATCATTGCTGCTTTACATCTCTTGGGTTTTTTCTTTTTAAAAGATATTTTAAATATGGTTTTTTTTTTTTTTTTACATCGAAACAAAGAGT
>JADLZN010002463.1:0-26099 GCA_018155175.1 Sinocyclocheilus anophthalmus | reverse complement strand
CTTTGGGGCTTTTTTTCTGCAAAGGGACCAGGACGACTGAACCGTGTAAACGAAAGAATGAATGGGGCATGTATCGTGAGATTTTGAGTGAAAACCTCCTTCCATCAGCACGGGCATTGAAGATGAAACGTGGCTGGATCCTTCAGCATGACAATGATCCCAAACACAAAAAATAACCGCACTATCAAACGAAGGATTGGCCTTCGTAAGAAGCATTTTCAAGGTCCTGGAGTGGCCTAGCCAGTATCCAGACCTGAACCCAATAGAAAATCTTTGGAGGGAGTTGAAATCCGTGTTGCCCAGCGACAGCCCAAAAAACATTACTGCTCTAGAGGAGATCAGCATGGAGGAATGGGCCAAAATACCAACAACAGTGTGGGAAAACCTTGTGAAGACTTACAGAAAACGTTTGACCTCTGTGATTGTCAACAAAGGGTATATAACAAAGTATTTGGATGAAATTTTGTTATTGACCAAATACTTATTTTCCACCCTAATTTGCAAATAAATTCTTTAAAAATCTTACAATGTGATTTTTCTGGATTTTTTTTTCTCATTTGTCTCTCATAGTTGAGGTATACCTATGATAAATTACAGGCCTCTCTCATCTTTTTAAGTGGAGAACTTGCACAATTGGTGGCTGAATAAATACTTTTTTCCCCCACTGTATATATAATGTGTATATGTATAATGTGTGTATGTATATCAGAATCAGAAGGAGCTTTATTACCAAGTGTTTACACACACAAGGACTTGGTGACAGGAGCTTCCAGTGCAGAAGAAATGTATATATGTATAAATGTATATTTATTTTAAACTACAGTATAAAAGTGTTGGATGTAAACCCAGGAATAAGCTTTAGTTTCCACTCATTCTAGAGAACTCTAAGCTGTGTTGTGAATCTCACTGAGTTTAGTAATAACTCAGTAAAAAGAAAGAAGAAAAGCCCACGTATCCCAACTCTTTATTGTGTTAAAACATGAATAAAAGGGGTTAAAACATAAAAGGGGTCATGAACTGAGAAATCAAATTCTCCGAGATCTTTTGACATATAAGAGGTCATTGTACTATTTAAGAAATCCTGTAAGTTTCAGAACTCAAAACTTTCTCATTAGTCTAAAACAGCTTATATTGAAGGCAGTCTGCTAAAACGACAGCTTTTGGAATGTTCTACTTTATGATGTAATAGTGTGGATAAACCCTGCCTCTGCAGAAGATGATCAACACCTGCTTCAACATCACTGGCTCTTTAGCAGCGGAGAAACACAGTCTCAGAAAACTGTGCTACATTTAGCTACATTTACATATTCATTAGCTGAAGAAACAGTCAGGAGCTCTTCTTATTGTGATTCAGTGTTCAGATCATGTCATCCCATGTTCCTGAGCAACCCTCTTTACATGTCTTTATTATTATTATTATTCTCTTCTAGATTTTCTGGCTGTAATCTCACTGCTCAGTGTTGTGAGAGTTTATCATCAGCTCTACAATCCTCAAACTGTGTCCTGAGAGAGCTGGATCTGAGTAACAGTCACCTGCAGGACTCTGGTGTAAAGTTTATTTCTGATGGACTGAAGAGTCCAAACTGTCAGCTGCAGATACTGAGGTATTAAGAACATATAAGAGATAATTTACAGTCAACTGGTCACAATGTTGATGTGTGTGTGTGTGGATGATCTGACTGTGTGTGTGTGTAGATGATCTGACTGTGTGTGTGTGTGTGTGTGTGTGTGTGTGTGTGTGGGTGTGTGAGATGATCTGACTGTGTGTGTGTGTGTGTGTGGTAGAGATCTGAGTGTGTGTTTGTTGGGTAGATGATCTAACTGTGTGGGTTGTGTCTGTAGAATTATCTGACTGTGTGTGTGTGGTGTTGTGCTGTATAATGCTCTGACTGTTGATGTGTGTGTTTCTTGTCCTTTCAGTCTTGCTCTGTAATCTCACTGCTCAGTGTTGTGAGAGTTTGTCATCAGTTTTACAATCCTCAAACTCTGTCCTGAGAGAACTGGACCTGAGTAACGTCCCTCAGGACTCTGGTGTAAAGATTATTTCTGCTGGAACTGAAGAGGCCAAAGACTGTCAGCTGCGATACTGAGGTATAAGAACTATAAAGAATAATGTGGGATCATCTGTTCTATCTAAATGATCGATGGTGGTGGTCATTATAAATGTGAAAATGGGAGCATTTGTGACACAGATGTGAGATTTTGTTTTGGCTCTGAGACATTTTCTTCTAACCTGCTCAGGGAATGTGGATTGTGTTCTTGTGTGTTTTTCTCTGGTTTTCCCGCGGGGTCTAAAAAAGTCTTACATAGTTGTATCAATTTAAGGCCTTAAAAAGGCTTCATTATTATTTTAAGAGTTCTTAAATTTGGATAGGAAAGACAAATTGAAAATCGAACCATGTTTTTAACCCAATGCAACACACAGAGCCTTTAAATGGGAACTGGTGGATCGAGAGAAGACATGCAATATAAAATTCTAAACTTAGGGTGTGCGATATATATGGCCGGCTATAATATCATCATCATTGTTGTAAACGATGTGCGTTCGACATTATCAAGTACATCGTGAAAGCAAACAAAACACACCTCGGTTCATCACAATTACTCACCATTAAAACAGATACTTGCCGCCACCTACTGGCGGTTTTAATTTCACATTTAAAGTATCTTTTCGTTTTTATAATAATTTTAAATATCAGTATTCAACGTTTTATATTTAATGTATCAAAACATTATGTATGCATTTGTAACTGCAGGTTAAAGCATTGCATGTCCCTCAGAGTTGCATTAAACAGTGTGTAAATGCATCTAACTGACACTTCTAATGCAGCTTCTGTGTTTCCTCTACATTGCAAAGATGAATTTTGTTGATACTGATTCATTTGCTTGGTAACAGCCCAAATGTAAGAATTTGACTCAAAAGATGGTGTACACTTTTAGAAAAAATGGCTTAAAGATAAAAATGGCCATAAATTGATTCTTTTAAACCTATATAATTTTTTACTTTAGGAGTCATCTGTCCACGGTAGTCCTTAAGATACCAGCATAATAACACTCTCAGCTAAATATCTTCTAATTATCGTTATTGATAAAATCCCATAAAATATAGAGATAAAATTTTTTGTCAATGTCGTAAACCCCTAATTTATTTAATTTATATAATAATTTATTGATAATTGTTTAAATTAATATAATGATTAATACTTTCGACTCATCCATTTTCTTAAAAAATGCTTTAAAGGCTGAAATGTAAAGTTTATAATTTTAATTAACCTTTTTGTTTTGTGTGAAAACTTGTACGTAACTGTAAATGTTTTTACTATAGGTATTTTGACTACACTATACTATACTATAATATATTAAGGATATAACAATGCCGGGGTTTAAGCAGTATGTAAAAGGGCAAACAAGGAAGAGTAACTCGCTGGATAAATGTTTTGTAAATGTGGAGGGAGCATATGTGTCGAGGATAAGGCCACCGGTTGCAAACTCAGATGATAATGTGGTGCATCTTGTACCAATTTATAATTCTAAGCTGAAAAGCAGTAAACCAGAGAAAAAAGTAATAACAGACTACATAGGTTTCTGTGTGCAGTCAGTGATACCAACTAAGCAGATTACAATCTATCCGAATAATAAGATGCACATTACTAAAGATGTCAAGCATGTGATGAATCTGAGGAAAATTGCTTTTAAGAAGAAGAATACAAAATAATTAAATCATCTAGAAAAGGAGATAAAGGGGAAAATACGAGAGGTGAAGATGGTACATAAAGGCTTTTAAGAGTAATAACACAACACAGATATGTGATACTATGAAGGAGACGACTGGATTGTCAACAACACAGAAATCTTTAGCGGTAGATGATGAGTATCAACTGAATACATTTTTCTCTAGGTTTGATAAAGGGAATATTTCAGATCAGAGTGAGACTATTATTAAAACAGGTCAGACAGAATTTATGTTATGTTTGAACAAGTGAGGAGTACTTTTAAAAAGTTAAACCTATTTTTCAGAGTTCTGTAGACACTCATGTTATTCCTGAAGTGTGGAAGACTTTGTATGTAATAGTGGTGTAACGATCCATCGATATGGATCAATACATCGATCAAGTGTCTAATGATACGATGTATCGATGCCGCACGTACAATAGTGACACTTTATTAATTTATAGGGTTGGTCACTGTTTATTTTGGCACTGTCCACATTTTCACGCAAAGTCCGTCAATGCATTACCACCAACACGTGCATTCTCACTGAACCTCACCTGGTGAGGGTATAACGCTCGGGACAGCTGTGTGCGTTCTCACTGAACCTCACCTGGTGAGGGTATAACGCTCGGGACAGCTGTGTGCGTTCTCACTGAACCTCACCTGGTGAGGGTATAACGCTCAGACAGCTGTGTGCGTTCTCACTGAACCTCACCTGGTTGAGGGTATAACGCTCGGGACAGCTGTGTGCGTTCTCACTGAACCTCACCTGGTGAGGGTATAACGCTCGGGACAGCTGTGTGCGTTCTCACTGAACCTCACCTGGTTGAGGGTATAACGCTCGGGACAGCTGTGTGCATTCTCACTGAACCTCACCTGGTGAGGGTATAACGCTCGGGACAGCTGTGTGCGTTCTCACTGAACCTCACCTGGTGAGGGTATAACGCTCAGACAGCTGTGTGCATTCTCACTGAACCTCACCTGGTGAGGGTATAACACTCAGACAGCTGTGTGCATTCTCACTGAACCTCACCTGGTTGAGGGTATAACGCTCGGGACAGCTGTGTGCGTTCTCACTGAACCTCACCTGGTAAGGGTATAACGCTCGGGACAGCTGTGTGCATTCTCACTGAACCTCACCTTGTGAGGGTATAACGCTCGGGACAGCTGTGTGCGTTCTCATTGAACCTCACCTGGTGAGGGTATAACGCTCGGGACAGCTGTGTGCGTTCTCACTGAACCTCACCTTGTGAGGGTATAACGCTCGGGACAGCTGTGTGCATTCTCACTGAACCTCACCTTGTGAGGGTATAACGCTCGGGACAGCTGTGTGCATTCTCACTGAACCTCACCTTGTGAGGGTATAACGCTCGGGACAGCTGTGTGCATTCTCACTGAACCTCACCTTGTGAGGGTATAACGCTCGGGACAGCTGTGTGCATTCTCACTGAACCTCACCTTGTGAGGGTCTGGACCATCTTGAATTATTGTATAGCTCTCAGTACTTCCCCTACCCTACTCTTTCCATACAGCTTCAAATTGTGTTTGGTCTCACTGAACCTCCCTGGTGAGGATACCTCGGGACAGCTGTGTGCATTCTCACTGAACCTCACCTGGTGAGGGTATAACGCTCGGGACAGCTGTGTGCGTTCTCATTGAACCTCACCTGGTGAGGGTATAACGCTCAGACAGCTGTGTGCGTTCTCACTGAACCTCACCTGGTGAGGGTATAACGCTCAGACAGCTGTGTGCGTTCTCACTGAACCTCACCTGGTTGAGGGTATAACGCTCGGGACAGCTGTGTGCGTTCTCACTGAACCTCACCTGGTTGAGGGTATAACGCTCGGGACAGCTGTGTGCGTTCTCACTGAACCTCACCTGGTTGAGGGTATAACGCTCGGGACAGCTGTGTGCGTTCTCACTGAACCTCACCTGGTTGAGGGTATAACGCTCGGGACAGCTGTGTGCGTTCTCACTGAACCTCACCTGGTTGAGGGTATAACGCTCGGGACAGCTGTGTGCGTTCTCACTGAACCTCACCTGGTTGAGGGTATAACGCTCGGGACAGCTGTGTGCGTTCTCACTGAACCTCACCTGGTTGAGGGTATAACGCTCGGGACAGCTGTGTGCGTTCTCACTGAACCTCACCTGGTGAGGGTATAACGCTCGGGACAGCTGTGTGCGTTCTCACTGAACCTCACCTGGTAAGGGTATAACGCTCGGGACAGCTGTGTGCGTTCTCACTGAACCTCACCTGGTTGAGGGTATAACGCTCGGGACAGCTGTGTGCGTTCTCACTGAACCTCACCTGGTTGAGGGTATAACGCTCGGGACAGCTGTGTGCGTTCTCACTGAACCTCACCTGGTTGAGGGTATAACGCTCGGGACAGCTGTGTGCGTTCTCACTGAACCTCACCTGGTTGAGGGTATAACGCTCGGGACAGCTGTGTGCGTTCTCATTGAACCTCACCTGGTGAGGGTATAACGCTCAGACAGCTGTGTGCGTTCTCACTGAACCTCACCTTGTGAGGGTATAACGCTCGGGACAGCTGTGTGCATTCTCACTGAACCTCACCTGGTTGAGGGTATAACGCTCGGGACAGCTGTGTGCGTTCTCACTGAACCTCACCTGGTTGAGGGTATAACGCTCGGGACAGCTGTGTGCGTTCTCACTGAACCTCACCTGGTTGAGGGTATAACGCTCGGGACAGCTGTGTGCGTTCTCACTGAACCTCACCTGGTTGAGGGTATAACGCTCGGGACAGCTGTGTGCGTTCTCACTGAACCTCACCTGGTTGAGGGTATAACGCTCGGGACAGCTGTGTGCGTTCTCACTGAACCTCACCTGGTTGAGGGTATAACGCTCGGGACAGCTGTGTGCGTTCTCACTGAACCTCACCTGGTTGAGGGTATAACGCTCGGGACAGCTGTGTGCGTTCTCACTGAACCTCACCTGGTTGAGGGTATAACGCTCGGGACAGCTGTGTGCGTTCTCACTGAACCTCACCTGGTTGAGGGTATAACGCTCGGGACAGCTGTGTGCGTTCTCACTGAACCTCACCTGGTTGAGGGTATAACGCTCGGACAGCTGTGTGCGTTCTCACTGAACCTCACCTTGTGAGGGTATAACGCTCGGGACAGCTGTGTGCGTTCTCACTGAACCTCACCTGGTGAGGGTATAACGCTCGGGACAGCTGGCGGAAGTGTGCAGCGCTGAGTGAGACGTTCTATACGCACACATCTGAAGTGCACACACACAGACAGACGCGTCTCAGTCAGCGTGAGAATACTTAGTTCAGTTCTCTTTTGCTTATTTTTGAGCTTGGACGAACAAAAACAGACACAATTACAGCAAAGTGCGTGTCGTGGTGAATATCCTGTGAACATAGTTGGTTATATCTTAACGTAAACAGTTGAGAAAGAAAACACATGTGTATCTCAGGATACTGGATCCGTGCAATCCGTCTTAAAGTGAAAGCAGTCTAATAATAAACCTAAAAGAACACAATATCTCATTACTTTTGACTGAATAACGTTTGTAACTTTAATAAGGATTAATCTATATTTACTTTTATATAGAGAAGACTATGAAGACTATTTTACATTTTATTACTTTATTAATTTCTGTACCTGCAAACTTCTTTTAGAGCTACCTGAAAAACCTGAAAAGCACTGTTGACTGCATTTGTGTCTTGTGTCTGCTATTGCTTGTAATTTGGAAAAGATTCTTAGCACTTAGCCCTGCATGTCTGAATGAGACCCAGACTGCCATGAATAGTAGCAGCCAAAAAAATACGTTTTAAATTAACTTCTCAAAGCAAATTTAGTTTTAAGAGCTTTATTTTTGTAATGTTTTTTTTGTATATTTATTTTTTAAAATATCATTGCAGATTTTAGCACAGGCAAAAATTATGTCCTGACCTTTCGCACTTTTGTATGCGAATATACATTTTTGCCTTCAAACACAAGGCTTAGAGTTGCATCTGCTAGATTGAACAGATTATGTAAATCCTTTGTTTATCAGTCTGTAAAATTAATCAATCAGAATTGAAGGTCTGAGTAGGCCTCTGGGCTCTGGAAAATAGAAAGGACTATACTAATGCACTGTAGCTGTGTGTTTATGTATTTATATTGTTGTTTTTTTGTATTAAGTTGTGTCTATTGTACTGTTTGGTTATTAATTGGTGTGGAAGTGTATTAATTTGAGACAGTACACGCTGTGAGATGCAAGACCATTTTTGGAAGAGATTCCAACAATAAAGTGTAACTGAGTTGAATTGAATGTACAGTTAGCCGGTCATAATTTTAATGTGTGTGTTTTCGCTCTTTTCAGTCTTAGCTGCCTGTGATCTCACTGCTCAGTGTTATGGAGAGTGTTTTCATCAGCTCTACAATCCTCAAAACTGTGTCCTGAGAGAGTGGATTGCGTAACCGTCCGCTGCAGGACTCTTTGTAAAGTTTTATTCTTGATGACTGAAGAGTCCAACTGTCAGCTGCCGTACTTAGGTATTAAGAACATAGAAGAGATTATTTCAGTCAACTGGCCACAAGGTGAGTGTGTCTGTAGATGCTCTGACTGTGGTTTGTCTGTAGATGATTCTTACTGGTTTGTCCTTTAGATGATCTGTGTGTTTGTGGTGTGTGTGTGTGTGTGTGTGTGTGTGTGTGTGTGTGTGTAGATGATCTGCCTGTGTGTGTCTGTAGATGATCTGACTGTGTGTCTGTAGATGATCTGTCTGTGTGTGTCTGTAGATGATCTGTCTGTGTGTGTCTGTAGATGATCTGTCTGTGTGTGTCTGTAGATTGTGTGTGTCTGTAGATGATCTGACTGTTTGTGTCTGTAGATGATCTGACTGTGTGTGTATGTGTGGTGTCTGTATATGATCTGATTTGTGTGTGTCTGTAGATTAATCTGGGTGTCTGTAGATGATCTGCCTGTCTGTAGATGATTGTCCCTGTTTGTCTTTAATGATCGGACTGTGTGTTGTATGTGTGTGTGTGTCGCTGATCGGATTGTGTGTGTCTTGTAGATTATCTGTCTGTTGTGGTCTGTAGAATATCCGGAGTGTGTGTGTGTGGGGGTGTGTGGTCTGTATAATGCCTGCATGTTTGTTCTGTAGATTAATCTGATTGTGTGTGCCTGTAGATGATCTTGACTTGTGTCCTGTATATGATCGTGATTGGTGTGTTGTAGAGGTTGAGATCTGTGTGTGGCTGTAATGATCGTCTGTGTGTAGTCTGTAGGTTTGTCTTGCTGTATGTTATCCTAGGAGCTGTGGTTATTTGTCTTCACTCTGATTCAAACCCCGCACCTGAGAGAGCTGATCTTAGCTACAATCACCCAGGACCCTCAGGAGTCCAGCTGCTCAAACACAAACTGCAGGACCCAAACTATAAACTGCAGATACTCAAGTATGTCAAACACTAATACTGACATACTGAACGTGTGTGGGTGTGACATGGAATGCAGATCACATTCATGTGTGTTTGTGTTTAGTGTGGATCATGGAGGCGAGAAGAATGATGCAGCAGGACCACGAAAGTATGGAGTCTACACACACACACACACACACACACACACACACACACACACACACACACACACACACACACACACACACACACACACACACACACACACACACACACACACACTTGGTTGTGTGAACTCATCTCATAAACTTTCATTGTTTTTTTCTGTCAGGTTAATGATATCTTCTGTGCCATAAACAGACATCACAGAAACCTGTGCAAAACACTAGATTTACAGAGAAACATGATTTGTCCAGTTTATCAGTCTTTTTTAACTAGTTAGCAGTGCCGGTCACTTTGCTCACAAAGATGATTTAAGTAGTGTGTCACTACATAACAGTAATATGTGGATTCAGCTTTAGAGTCATGTGGAAATATCTTTCTTTTAATACATAAGGATTTATTAAATTATTAGGGCTGCCCCCTAATAGTTGACTAATCGTTAGTCGACCAGAAGAGGCTGATTCAGAGTCTGATCTCTCAGTATTTCCAGTTAGTTATTAATTTTACATCTCAACAATAGTGACAATCAACAAAAAGCTTTTGTGTGAATCTAGAAGGTTGTTTTGTGACGTTCAGAGTTGATCTGTTTATCAGAATATTTTGTCACTATTGTTGAGATTCATGCGCTGATTCTTGATGTGTGTCTTGATTCTATGTGTGTCTGAATGACAGTCAAAATATTATCTGCATAATTGCTAAATCTTTCAAAACATCACAGCACTGCCGTGTAAAATTAATAACTAACTCTTGATGTCTCTGTGGATCTAAAACACAGTTCAATGCATTTTCTTTATATTGACCTAAAAAAATCTGAACATATTATTTACAAAATACAGATGCCAAAATATCAGAAAGCTGCAGCAAATAATTTAAAAAGAGCAGTTAATGAAAGCTAGCTTCTTAATAATGTATTGCTGATGACCAATGTTCCCTCTAAGCTGCGCGCACAGAAAAAATAATGTGCACACGCATAAATGAGTAGGGAAAGCCATTTGCATTGGAGTGTTTTATATTATATTATATTTATTATCTTATTATAAAGAACTTGAACGGTTATGCATGAGATTTTTACAATGATTTTTTAATATCTAATTTATGTAACACAGTCACTGTAGAAATGTTTCTCAGGTTAACCTTAAAAATCTGCATCATTTCGTACCTCAAGGTCAAATCAAATATAAAACCGCCAAATTAAAGTTAAAAGTTACACCACTTTTGTGTGCGCTGTGCAGTCTGGTTTTAAAGCAGGTTTTGTCTTCACAATAGAGAACAGTTTGCTCAGGCAAGAAAATATATTAATGAAATTAAAAATACTTGGACCAGATTTCTCTTGCATTGTGTTGAACCAAATGAGCTTTAGAAACACAGGGATAGCAGCCAGAGAAAAACGATTGAGATTAAGAAAGAAATAAGGATTTAGAGCCCAATTGAAGCAAACATGGATTCTCTCTCATGGGGTGACATCAAACTTTACTTTTTTCACTTAAAAATCAACATATAAACCCTCTGTTAATTTGCAAACAAGAACTTTTATATGAAATGAAGTTCAAACTGTAGCTACAATAAATAAACGATGCTTTGAGATCTTGAGATCTGTCAAGTTGTTTAATGTTCTGTTGCTGTCAAGTCTCACGTTTTATAGTTGTTAGTTAGTGAAGGTGTTTGATTGTAAAACTGCACAAAATACCTGTAAAACAACAGTTTGTTAAAGTTGAAGTTTTGCACTGTATTTAAATGAGGGTATGTTACTGAAGGTGTACAGTTGTTGTTTGGCAGCCGTTGCTGCAGTCATTTGACGTCCTGAATTATTATCAACATTATTTTGTAGTTGCAGTTTTTTTTTGAAATATAATTATATAATTTAAATATTAATGTCAAAAATGTACTAATGAAAAGTACTGTCAAAAAACCAAATATATTAATATATATATAATATATATTAGATATATATATATATATATATATATATAGTATATATGCAAAAAATGGCAAAAAAAAAAAAATAGGTTTCTAAAAATTATTTACATAAATATAATTGTACCTAATATATTTGGGGCCATTTATTGTATTATTTTGGAAAAGATATTTTAAATTAGAATGTTATTTTTTTTTTTAAACCATTTAAAAATATATTTTGACCTCTATAATTTCAGTCAAGGAAAAATAATTTGTTAGAATACATTTTGAAATATATTTTAGTATATGAAGGTTGAAACTAAATATATTTCCTATTTCAAAAATATATTTCACTGAGCTTCCCTGTTTGCAACATATATTTAGCATATATTTCAAATATAATTTAGCCACATTAAATATATATTTTTGCCATCCACCCCACGCGAGAGGGCCTTCGCTGCCTGAACAAACTCTGGTGTATTGAGTGGATTCTGAATAAACGCCTCTGATTGGCCGTTGTGTTCACGCGCTCAACAAACACGTCTGTGATTGGCTACAGTGATCAGCGCTGCAGAAACACACTGTAAATAGAAAGCGTTGATGCTCTTCACAGACACACAAACACACACAGGATCGTCTGAAAGCAGCGTCTGTCAGCGGGAACCCAACCGAGCCGCTGCTGCAGAAAGACTGCTATCATTACACTTTAACACTGAAACACAGCTTTCACTATATTAGTGAACACATCTGTGAATAGTGAGGACATTTGTGAATAGTGAGCACATTTGTGAATAGTGAGCACATTTGTGAATATTTGTGAATAGTGAGCACATTTGTGAATAGTGAGCACATTTGGGAATAGTGAGCACATTTGTGGAATACTGAGGACATTTGAATAGTGAGCACATTTGTGAATAGAGAGGACATTTGTGAATAGAGAGGACATTTGTGAATAGTGAGCACATTTGTGAATAGTGAGCACATTTGTGAATAGTGAGGACATTTGTGAATAGTGAGGACATTTGTGAATAGTGAGCACATTTGTGAATACTGAGGACATTTGAATAGTGAGCACATTTGGGAATAGTGAGGACATTTGGGAATAGTGAACACATTTGTGAATAGTGAGCACATTTGTGAATACTGAGCACATTTGGGAATATTTGTGAATAGTGAGCACATTTGTGAATACTGAGGACATTTGAATAGTGAGCACATTTGGGAATAGTGAGCACATTTGGGAATAGTGAGCACATTTGTGAATAGTGAGCACATTTGTGAATAGTGAGGACATTTGTGAATAGAGAGCACATTTGTGAATAGTGAGCACATTTGTGAATAGTGAACACATTTGTGAATAGTGAACACATTTGTGAATAGTGAGGACATTTGTGAATAGTGAGCACATTTGTGAATAGTGAGGAGATTCTGGACTTTGCAAATACAGTCAAAGCTGTAAACACACACAGACATCTTCACTGTTGTGTTGTTCTTGATGTTTCTCTCTTCTTGTGTTCAGATGCCTGTGATCTCACACTGGATCCAAACACAGCACACACTCGACTCATTCTGTCTGATGAGAACAGGACGATCACACGTGTGAAAGATCTTCAGCCGTATCCTGATCATCCGGAGAGATTTGATGTTGCTCATCAGGTTCTGTGTGTAGAGAGTCTGACTGGACGCTGTTACTGGGAGGCTGAATGGAGCGGATATAATGCTGCTATATCAGTGTCATATAAAGGAATCAACAGGAAAGGAGGGAGTGACTGTGAGTTTGGATCCAATGACAAATCCTGGAGTCTGAACTGCTCTAATAACAGATTCACTGTCCGTCACAATAATAACGACACTGTTATACCTGCTGTCTGTTCATCCTCTAATAGAGTAGGAGTGTATCTGGACGTGTCGGCCGGCTCTCTGTCCTTCTACAGCGTCTCTGACACACACACACTCACACACTTATACACATTCAACACTACATTCACTGAACCCCTCTGTGCTGGGTTTAGGGTTGATCCTGATTCCTCAGTGTCTCTGTGTGATATTAAACAGCCTCCTGTGAGAATCATCAGTGATCCACACGTCACCAGGTGAGTGAAATATACCGTGTGTCTTAGTGACAGATTTTTACAGACTGTGTTAATAGTTCAGGGCTCTGTTCTTCATATTAATCTGTTCTAGTTATTAATATTAGTCCACATTCTGTAGATCAAGGCTTTCATACAGTAAAGCTAGCGTGTGCAGTTTGGTGTAGGTTAGCAATAGCAAGCTAGCTTTGAATAGATCCCACTCTTCTTTCAGAGCTCTCTCTCTCAAAAGCCACGCCTCCTCTAAATCACATGACTGCGCATAGACAGAGCCGGAGCCGATTCTCACTATTAACACATCATTCACTACAGCTTTTGCCTCACTAAACTCCTAATCTGCTGCTATTTAACAGTTAGTGCGGTAGTTGTTGAGTTTAGGCATTGGGTAGGATTAGGGATGTAGAATATGCTCATGCAGAATATGTGCTTTATGCAGTAAGCACTAATAAACAGCCAATAGGCATGCTAATAAGCAACTAGTTAATAGTAAGAACTGGTCCCTATACTAAAAAATTACCATATAGATCACTTTACTAATTGATTGCTCTGTGAAGAGACTTTCCACCAGTATAACACAGAATAATCATGAAAAACATTGCCTATCCTAGCTTTAAAACTTGGTCAGTTACTGTAAAAATCTGTATCGGCAACTGATTGAATTTTTATTTTGTGTTACTCAGTGAAGACTGAATAATCTGTGACTTGTCCAACACTGATTTAAAACTTATTGTTAGAGAATATAGAGTTTGTGGAGGTTAAATATAGCCTGCATTAAAAATAACTTCTTGTCACATTGGCAACGGTGAATGAGTTTAAAAACAAACACTGGCCTTACATTGTCCTGCCCATCTTTACACTATATTTGTATATGAAGTATAGTACTAAAATGCATTATTGTTTATAAATGTGTTTGTTATTAGTGATGAAATCACAAAAATGAGCTGAAAAAGTAACCATGTCATTTGCTATAATTTACACTAGCTAGCTTCCCTTTCTCTGTGAAACGTCCGGTCACAACAACATGACTTTAATCTGTTTTCATGTGATTTTAGATCTGCTGAACAAGCATATCAAACGCAGAGCTGGAGAGACTGCAGTGCAACCGAATCGCTCCAGTGATGAACGTGACGTGATCTCAGGGAAACTGGAGGAAGTTCATCTGTTTAGGAGAGTCTGAAGCTTCCCTCAGAGATGCTGTGCAAGTCCTCAGTGTAGAAGACGAAGGAATAACTGTAGAACCTGTTCAGCTGACACAATTCCATGCCAAGATAGTCCAACCATCCTTCTCTACTAAAACATTCATTATTAGATGGATAATGGGATGGGACGAACGCTGCGATCTTCTTCTCTGCATGTGCTCTGAAGCTCCTCTCATTCGTCATGTCTACTTTTTTTGTGAAAACACATGTATGCCTCTCTTTCAGATGTGAAATCTATGAATCGCAAATGATCTTGAACTGAATGGTTTCAGCTCTCTGCCTTGTAAACGACTCCTAATTATTGTCATTAACATGTAAAAGATCACCAGTCATCATCTAAATCCTTTAATCCAGAACAGCGAGCTGCAAGAACAGCTTACAATTTCAAAAACTTGCAGTATTCCGACAAGAAAAAGTGCGTACGTCTGCTCAGACCCTGACGTGACGCTAAGCAGTTTTTACAAATATGAGCTCTGGCGTGGATTTAAGCGTACCCACACTCTAAGATCACACTACAGTACTTTACTCCTTATCAAAGCGGATTTAGAATGGGTAGATCCACAATGGATTCTGTTTCATTATTGGATCTAGATATTAAAAGAGCTTTAGCTAATAAAGAAGCAGCTGTGGGAGTCTTTCTAGATATTGCAAAAGCATATGACACGGTATGGAAGGAGGGGCTGGTGATTAAGCTGCATGATGCAGGGATCAGAGGTAGCATGTTAAACTGGATAAATCATTTTATGAGGGATCGTACTATCCAAGTAAAAGTAGACGGATTTCTTTCCAGTGAGGGTAGTGTAATCAGTCCAGTGTTATTTAATCTGATGATAAGTGATATATTTGGAGTTTTGGTTTGTCATTATTTGCTGATGATGGGGCCAAATGGCACGAGACCCCCCCCCCCCCCCAGGGCGAAATCTGAGGTATATCTATAAACAGCTACAGCAGGCAATTAATACAGTAGAGACTTGGGCAAAGGAATGGGGTTTCAAAGTATCGGTCTCAAACTCTAAATATGTAGTATTTGGTTTTAAAAGGGAAAAACCAGAACAGGGATTAAAGATATATAATAAACCCATTGAAAGGGTTAAGTCATTTAAATTCTTGGGAGTTTGGTTTGAGGAGAGAATGTCATGGAGGGCATATATAGATCAAATAGTTAATAGATGTGAGAAAGTTATTAATATTGGAAGAGACGGGGGGGGGATAGAGATACATTGCAGTGGGGAATCATCAGACCCAACATCGACTCTATGGATGTTGGCATATGGGTCAGAAGCGCCATCTGGTTGAAGAAAGAATCAGAGGAAGCTAAGGCTCTAAGACTTGGTAGTGCGTGGCAATGAGAACAACACCAAATCAATGCACTTTAGTTGAATTATGGAGGAGACTAATCTTTAGGGTTAAAGGGGTCCTAGTATGCTCTTTTACAAAGTCTTGATTGTGTTTTGGGGGTGTACTAGAACATGCTCTAATGCTTGGTGGTTCGAAAAACGCATTATTTTTCACATAATTTACATTATTAAAATACCTTTCTCTCCAGGCTGGCACAAACAGCTCGATTAGTTCCGGCTTTGATGAAGGTCCGCCTTCTGAAAAACGAAATGTGTTGTGATTGGTAAGCTGTTCCAGTGCGTTGTGATTGGCAAACAGCTTAAACAGTGTTTCATTACTGCCACGCCCCCTTGCTCCGTCTTTCAACAAAAGCTTTTGGCGAATCTGGCACTGTACTCCCTCATCTTGTGGAAGCTGTCCTCAGTAAAATGACAAAAGCAAATTGGGGTTATAATGCTCAGGAAAAGAGTTAAAAAATAAATTGCAACCACTGTTTCCTGACATCATCCGCTTTCGGAAGCCCAAACAAAGACGTTTGGGCACGGAGGTGAAACAAATAAAACAGCGTTTTCAGGGCGGTTAGCACACCGGACGGAAGCGCAGCGGTCCTGACACGTATTTAAAATTCAAATACTTTATTTTCTTTGAGTGTAGGCACACCGGCAGTGCCGTTTGGCGTCTGTCCGCGGCGCCTTGCTACGTCGTGTTGTACTTGTAAGAAATGTTCTAGACTGCAGAAAATTTAAGCTACAGCACAGCAGCTTCTTTCGTTCTTGGTTTTTCTCTGACGCGCACTAACTCTGCAGCAGCTCTTCTTTTTCGTCGTCTCGTCTGATGCACTCACTAAACCAAGCGTTCTAACCACAACCTCACCCCTCCCCACCGCCCAACCATTAGAATTTCTGTAGGCGGAAATTATTTTTAATGATTTTCTAATGGGCCGCTTTGTGATATCATAAAATCCGGAAACCAAATGCTGTAGTCCAAACAAGCCTTTCGTTGTAGTTCTTGAAAAGGGATTTAAAAAAAACAAAATATCTCCCTTTGGAGTGGACTTTGAGATTTGTAACTTTCTAGATCTTTTTTATGCCCAAACAAACACACTACACAATGACTAAAATAAAAAAAGTGAAAAAGCATAATAAGGAACCCCGAAGGAGGATTAAGCTGTCTCTGAACTATTGGTCTAAGCTCCGAAGTTTTAATTGCAAAAATCCGGCCAGAAGTTTATTAGAGGAACACTGGGAGTTTCAGAGAATGGGTGGAAGGGATAGAAAGGGGAGCATGATTAACTCAAGAAATGGGTGTGAAAGACTACGTAATAGGACCAGCAGTGTGTTGGTCTCCAGTCCCACCATGGTTTCTGCCAGAGCCTACAGTTGATTTTTCAGTGCTAGATCAAGGTAAGGAAGATAATGGTGATCCTGTAGCCATGGTTTATGAACATTTAAAAGGCCATTGGTCAGGCTGTGTGCAGATATATACTGATGGCTCTATGAATCCACTCGATGGAAAAGCAGCAATAGGGATTATTATCCCTCAGTTATGTATTAAACAAGGTTTTCGATTGCCAGATAACGCGTCAGTCTTTTCTACGCAATTAGTAGCAATGTTGTGGGCCCTTGGGTGGGTGGAGGGACAAAGACCTGGAAGACATGTGTCATGCTCAGATTCCACTGCAGCACTAATGGCAACTAAGGGCAGATTTAATCACTGAAATTCTGCTTGCACTAAATCGGGAGATAAAAGTGGGAAATATAGTGGGATTTATGTGGGTTCCAGCACATGTAGAGATTCAAGGGAATGAAGAGCTGATGAGATGGCAAAAAAAGCTGCACACAAGAGTGAAGTTGATTTGAAAGTTATGTACGGAAGAGTTGAGTGCAAGAGTATTATACAGCAAAAAAAGAAAGCAAATATGGCACAAAATAAAGGTAGACATTATTTTTCAATTCAGCCTACATTAATGCACTCCTCATTCACAAGATTAGAGAGCAGGGATAGTGTGGTAATCACTAGATTAAGACTGGGGCATTGTGCACTGAATTATGGGCTGGCAAGGGTTGGCAAGCATCCAGGCGGCAGATGTTTGTGTGGAGAATTAGAAACCGTGAAGCATGTAGTAATGGAGTGTGAAATTCTTCCTGCTGCAAGAAACCACATGTTGTCTGATCTGTTGGAAATCTTTCAAATCGATTCTTGAAAACAAGAAATATGAAGCAGCAAGGGTTGTTATAAGTGTTTTACTCCACACTGGTCTTTATTTGAGGATTTAATCTGTGAGCTGGAGTTCTTCAGATGAAATGAGGAGGCCAGCAATATGCCTTTGAAGCGTCTAAGCTGCCGCAAATCACACAAGAAGAAGAAGAAGAAGAAGAAGAAGAAGAAGAGAACAAGAAGAATCGTACAAGTGTATGTATGTATATCTTGTATTTTTGTTTTGAAATTGTATACTTTCCTCCCCCTGGCAACTGTTTTTTTGTAATTTGTCCTTCTATCTTTTTCTTTTCTTATTTTATTGTTGTTTTCTTGATAACATATTGTGTGTTATTGTTCCTTGAATAAAAAGAAAAGAAAAAAAAGAAGAAGTTGTGACGCTTCAGACTTCTCTATTAGAAGCGAGCAGACGCTGGACGCTAAAAACCCTCATAAAGTGTCATATTTGACGGTAAGTTATCAGACTATATTTAATATCGTGTCATGCAGCTATATGAGGATATTCTGTGTGTTTATAAGATCGTAGCACTGCTGTTGTTCTCTGACGAGAATGGAAAGTGAAAGTAAATATAACGCCCTGGTTTGCTTTCCTCACGACTTGACTTCAGATTGTGGGGGACTTTCTCATATTTACCGAGATTATGTGCCTAAAGCTATTTCCACTGAAGCTAGCTTCATTACCAGCTGTTGCTGACACCAGCTCTGTGCAATATTTCTGGGATATTTGAGCGTTTTCCTGAAGTTTAGGACTATTAATCATGTAGAGGCCACAGATGTTTAATCTGAGATTAATAACATGTTTAGGGTGTAATTATCTCATGATTGCTGGCCTCATAGAAATTACTTGCTTTAACTAAAGACTGATGAATATAATATGCAGATAAGAGGCACGGCACATTTTTTCTCTTAATAAATAAATAAATAATTCAAATGTTCTGGAATAATATGATTACAGTGAAATGTGTGTGATTGTGTTACTGATCGTGTTTGTTTGGTGAACACAGCGAAACTCATTGTGGAGAAGAGCAGCTATCACACATTTGACAAATATAATAATCTGCAGGTCTGAGATTTGAGGGGTTTCCAGCAGCGCTTCAACAATGAAACATCAGCTCTGAATATAATCTTCATCAGATGTGAGGATCAGTTAGTTGATGTGTGTGAGTGACGTCACGTTACAGCAGCAGAAACACATCCAGCTCTGAACAGAGTCCTGCTTTTCTCCTGCTGCTGAAGTCAGATATGTTCAGTAAGACACAAGAGCATCAGTGAGCTCAGATACTGACGATGCTCATGAGGAGCACTCTTCAGATCTTCTTCACTGCAGTCAGTAAAGCAGCACTTTATGCATTCAGAAGAACAAACTGCTGCAGCTCCACATTCTCTTCAATCTCATTGTGTGTGCAGCGTTAAGATTGCTTTTCACTGCAATCACTGGAATAATAATCACAATATTACGTGTCGTGTGTTCTCTTGTGTGTTTCCATATGCAGGACTGAAGTCAGTTTGTGATTATGGAGAACAGAGAGAGCAGAGAGAGATCTTCATCTGCTGATCACAGCTGTGTGTCTCTGAAGAGTGACGGATCCATGCTGTATAATCCTCCTAAATTCAGTGATGAAGCAGTGACCTCTGACCCCAGGTGAGACACACAACTACTGCTTTCTCAGTGTGTCCCACAGGAGTTTGTGAGACTGTGGTGGGTGGACTCGGTCCCTCTAGGGGGGTCCGGGGACATGCCCCCCCGCAAGAAAATGTTGTAGATTTTAAAGTTAAATGTATCTATCTGGTGCACTTTGAGAGTTCAACATTAAGAGCTCCAACACAGGTTCAGTGTGCAAACTAAACAAAGAGAAGAGCTGGTGAAGTGACTGTACTTGAGGTTTAAAGGGGAATAATCCTCTTTTTAGTTGTGTGATATATGTGTTAATCAATAATAATTTGTATAGGTGCATCTCAATAAATTATAATGTTTTGGAAAAGTTCATTTATTTCAGTAATTTCAACTCAAAATGTGAAACTTGTGTATTAAATAAATTAATTGCACACAGACTGAAGTAGTTTAAGTGTTTGGTTCTTTTAATTGTGATGATTTTGCTCACATTTAACAAAAACCCACCAATTCACTATCTCAACAAATTAGAATATTTCATAAGACCAATAAAAAAAAAACATGTTTAGTGAATTGTTGGCCTTCAGGAAAGTATGTTAATTTACTGTACATACTCAATACTTGGTAGGGGCTCCTTATGCTTTAATTACTACCTCAATTCGGCATGGCATAGAGGTGATCAGTTTGTGGCACTGCTAAGATGGTATGGAAGTCCAGGTTTCTTTGACAGTGGCCTTCAACTCATCTGCATTTTTGGTCTCTTGTTTCTAATTTTCCTCCTGACAATACCCCATAGATTCTCTGGGGTTCAGGTTGGTGCGTTTTGGTTTGCGGCCAGTAGCACACCAACCCCATGGTAAGTAACCAGCTTTGGTGCTTTGGCAGTGGTGGGCGGTGCCAAAATCCTGCTGGGAAAATGAAAATCAGCATCTTCAAAAAGCGTGTCAGCAGAAGGAAGCATGAAGTGCAAAATTTCTTGGTAAACAGGTGCAGTAACTTTGGTTTTCAAAAAACACAATAAACCAACACCAGCAAATGACACTGCACCCCAAATCATCACAAACTGTGAAAACTTAACATTGGACTTCAAGCAACTTTGGCTATGACCTTCTCCACCCTTCCTCCAGACTCTAAGACCTTGGTTTCCAAATGAAATACAAAAACTTGCTCTCATCTGAAAAGAGAAATTTGGACCACTGGGGCAACAGTCCAGTTCTTCTTCTCCATAGCCCAGGTAAGACGCCTCTGACGTTGTATGTGGTTCAGGAGTGGCTTAACAAGAAAAATACGACAACTGTAGCCAAATTCCTACACACGTCTGTGTGTGGTGGCTCTTGATACCTTGACCCCAGGCCCCTCAGTCCATTCCTTGTGTAGTTCACTCAAATTCTTGAATCGATTTGACTTGACAGTTTTCATAAGGCTGCGGTTCTCTCGGTTGTTGTGCATCTTTTTCTTCCACAATTTTTCCTTCCACTCAACCTTCTGTTAAAATGCTTGGATACAGCACTCTGTAAACAGCCAGCTTCTTTGGCAATGAATTTGTGGCTTACCCTCCTTGTGAAGGGTGTCAATGATTGTCTTCTGGACAACTAACTGTCAGATCAGCAGTCTTCCCCATGATTGTGTAGCCTAGTGAACCAAACTGAGAGACCATTTTGAAGGCTCAGGAAACCTTGCAGGTGTTTTGAGTTGATTAGCTGAATGGCATGTCACCATATTTTTTAATTTGTTGAGATAGTGAATTGGTGTGTTTTTGGTAAATGTGAGCCAAAATCATTACAATTAAAAAAACCAAAGACTTAAACCACTTCAGTCTGTTTTGCATTGAATTTATTTAATACACGAGTTTCACAATTTTAGTTGAATTACTGAAATAAATTAACTTCCATGACATTCTAATTTATTGAGATGCACCTGGGTGTATATCTTATATAACATTAGTTATAATAGTAGAATTTTATTCAATTTGATTTCATCCTTTCAGCATTTGAAGCAAAAACATAATGGTCTGACTTAGAGCTGCACGATTCTGGGTAAACTGAGAATCAGGATATTTTTGTCTCAAATAGAGATCACGATTCTCCCACGATTCTGAACTAAACAAAATAATAAAACCCAATGCACAGCTGCAATGGATGCAATGTACTGATACACGTGTGTAATTCTCCGTTCATGCGACGTGAAAGAGTACTCGCGCACTGTGAGAGGCGCTTTCTGTGTGTGTGCTTCAGTGTCTGCGCTCAGAAAACCGGACCGAACTGAGTTCTCTCTTGCGTCGTCAGATTTATCTATATGTCTGCTCTTCTCTTACTCCCACATATTGACATTTTTTAATGTTTTATGAGACGTGCAGCAAGTGTATGTTAGCTTATGTCCCGCCGGTTCATATATACGCATCTAACCTCCGAACCACGCAGCAGATTCGTTCTGAATTAATCTCTTTCTAAATCGTCCCTCAATCGTACATCGTAGTTTTTGTCATTCAAAAAGAGTTTTAGTTCGTTATCGTCTCGTTGTCGTCGGTGAAAAAAATGTCGTTGACAAATTATGACGAAAATTATTCGTCAACGAAATTAACCCTGTAACACACGCAGTAGCAGTTATGTGATTTATCGGTACTGTACTTTTATTTCAAGCGTTGCATGCTCGTAGCTCTGCGCTTTAGTGAAGTGATATGACAGCGGTGCGCACGTCCGTGTGTTGTGCAATAGAGAGACTGTGGGCGATTTACGAGCATGGTGTATAACGTCGGGAGGACAAGATAGTTCGTTTGTTTGAGGTGAGAGACTTTTTATTTCATAACAAGTTACGAAAATAACGATAGAATAATGACACTGACATTAGACCTGTCCACATCTCATCTGACCACAGATACTGAATCGGGACAGTGCGTTCTTCTCAGGCACTCTTTACTTAAACTGCATCTGACAGAAGTGTCAATAGCTTTCATGCACGTCTTTTAAAATAAAAATCTTGCATCAGAAAAACATTTAGAATTACGTTTTTTGTTGTTGATGTCATTTCTTTGGCCGTACACTCCGCGACCCACTTTTGGGTCCTGACCCACCAGTTCAGAAACACTGCTTTAGACTGTATCGTGATTCCGGCTTTTCAGTCTCCAGATTTAACACATAATAATGATGATGTTTGTTCTGCAGTTTAAATGTTTAAGACTCTGTAAGGACCTGCAGGAGCTTGTTTTACTCACACTTGTGCTCCTTAACAGACAAGACTGAAATCGCTATTGATTTAGATGTTAATTTACACATCCTTTATTTTCAGATATGTTTAATCTGTTGTTCTTGTGATATTTCAGCAGAGCAGATGGAGAGCGAAGCATCTCTGGAGGAGCCGCCTCTGTCTTCTGTCTGAACAACACGAGCGTTACAGCGTCTCTGAATAAACATGATCAACCAGTGAATGATGAACTACAGAGAGTCAAAGAGCAGCTCAAAACCAGCATGAAGAACAAGTATGAGACCTTATTTGAGGGAGTCAAATTACAAGAGAATCAAACCCTCCTGAACAGGATCTACACAGAGCTCTACATCATAGAGGGAGAGAGAGAAGGAGTGAATGAAGAACATGAGGTTTTACAGATGGAGAAAACAGCCAGAACACAAGACACTCCAATCTACTGCAATGACATCTTTAAAGCCTCAGCTGAAGCAGGATCTGAGGAGAAAGAGCAGATCAAGACTGTTCTTACTAAAGGCATCGCTGGAATCGGAAAAACCGTCTCTGTGCAGAAGTTCATTCTGGACTGGGCCGAGGGAAAAGCCAATCAGGATGTAGATTTCATGTTTGTGCTTCCATTTCGAGAGCTGAACTTGATCCGAGATCATCAGTACAGTCTTCACAGACTTCTGCTGGACTTTCATCCTGAACTTCAAGATCTGGACTCACAGATTTATGAGGAGTGTAAAGTTGTGTTCATCTTTGATGGTCTGGATGAAAGCAGAACCACACTGATGTTTTCAGACGCTCAGAAAATGTGTGATGTGACTGAGACTTCATCAGTAGGTGTGTTGATGTCAAAGCTCATGAAAGGAGAGCTGCTTCCCTCTGCTCTCATCTGGATCACCTCCAGACCAGCAGCAGCCAATCAGATCCCCTCCAAATACATCAACCGTCTGACAGAAATTCAGGGATTCAATGAGCCTCAGAAGGAGGAATATTTCAGGAAGAGAATCAGTGACCAGCATCAAGCCAGCAGAATCATCTCACACATCAGAAGAGCAAGAAGCCTCCACATCATGTGCCACATCCCCGTCTTCTGCTGGATCTCATCCACTGTGCTTCAGAAGCTCCTGGAAGAAGATCTGAGTGCAGAAATCCCTCAAACTCTGACTGAAATGTACATCCACTTCCTGCTGATTCAGATCAACATGAGGAAGCAGAAGTATGAAGAGAGAGATCCAGAGAAACTCCTGCAGTCCAACAGAGAAGTGATTGTGAAACTTGCTGAAGTGGCTTTCAGACAGCTGATGAAGGGCAATGTGATGTTCTATGAGGAGGACCTGATTGACAGCAGCATAGACCTCACTGATGCCTCAGTGTATTCTGGGATTTGCACTGAGATCTTTAAGCAGGAATCTGTGATTCATCAGAGGAAAGTCTACAGCTTCATTCATCTGAGCGTTCAGGAGTTTCTCGCTGCTTTCTATCAGTTTTACTGCTATTTAACAAAGAACAAGGAGCCACTGCGTGAATTCAGATTTTACGGTTTTGATGAAGTCTCTCTGTATGGTCTCCTAACATCAGCAGTAGATAAAGCTGTTGAGAGTGAGAATGGACGTCTGGATCTGTTCCTGCGGTTCCTGCTGGGCGTCTCACTGGAGTCCAATCAGAGACTCTTACAGGATCTACTGACACACACAGAGAACAGCTCCGAGACCATCAGAGAAACCACACAGTACATTAAAATGAAGATCAAAGATGATGATGATGATGATGATTATTAATGATGATGATGATGATGGATGATCTCCTATCAAAAATGATGATGTTAAACACAGCCTTATAATTTATCATCTCTCAGCTGGTGAATCCATCAATCTGTTCCTCTGTCTGCTGGAAGTGAAAGATCAGACTCTGTCCAGAGAGATTCAGGAGTTTGTGAAATCAGACAAACACTCAGAGAAACTCTCTCCTGCTCACTGCTCAACAATCTCCTACATGCTTCAGATGTCAGAGGAGCCGCTGGATGAGCTGAACACCATGAAATACAACACATCAGCTGAGGGGAGAAGAAGACTGATACCAGCTGTGATCAACTGCAGAAAAGCTCTGTGAGTGTTTCATCATTAACTAAACCATCATATTTAATAATGAATCTGACACCTTTAAAATAAATGTTCCTGAATGAGAGATTTTCTCCTGAATAACAGGCCAGAATCTTACAGTGAAGACAGTGCTTGAAGTGTGCTTACTCTTTACTGTACAGCACTAGCCAGTATTTTACATTATTATACATTTAAAGAGGTCTGCATTATGCCATAAAATACATAAAACAATAGAAAAGGTGGATTACTGTGAATGGGGATATTATGAGAGATATAGGTCTAGTTTTCTGACACATATTTACTCTGTCAGCATCAGGATCAAATTAATGTCACAATAGGTTTGAAACTTATATTTAATAATTTGCTGATGCATTTCAGCAGGTCACGCATGTTCTTATTCGTTATCGGTCCATTTCTGACGCATCTATTCTGGTACAAAACAGCCCTGCTCATGACATGACAACAAAATATAATCTCCATGAATTAAGAAAATGTTGATCACTTTTTTCATTAAATCGTTCCTTTGTATGAGTTAAAACATGAAAGCACTGTATTTATTCAGTCCGGTGAATCCACTAAAATAAATGAAGAAACGGGAATTAATTAATTATTGGATGGATGGATCAAGAGAGAGAGACAGAGAGAGCTGACAATAGTCTACCTGCGCTTGTGCGTCTCTCTACAAACAATGAAGCTGAGTTTAGTTACTTAAACAGAGATATACCCCCTTGTTGCTGATGAATATAATGTAGCGATTCAGTGTCTAAACTATTTTATTAATAAAAGTCGAGGGAAGCGTTCACAACAAGATCTCAGATCTCACAAAATAGACATTATTTTCAGGCCACATGTATATATGTATGAATTATTATAAATATGATTAAAATCAATACGTATGGATGACAGTTGATTACAGTAATAGTTCAGTTTATTTAGTTTCCCCTGTGGGATAAACAAAGTTAATATTAGTCTTATATTAATAATGCTTCATTAACATTGGTTCGGATTATCCCTGTTTTATTCATAAGTCAAAAACCAACAAGATTGTTTTCACCATGTTTCCAAGTTCTCTAAGAATGTGAAAACACTAAATACTTTTTAATTAGTTCTTTTCAAATCTGAGCAGAGGTCACCCTTTCTTAATTTCAATAGGAGAGATGGCCTTTTGCTTGTCTTTATTATTATTATTTTGTGCTGTGGGCCTATTATTGGT
>JADLZN010002462.1:15000-61593 GCA_018155175.1 Sinocyclocheilus anophthalmus | reverse complement strand
TCTCTCGCTCTCTCGCTCTCTCCCTCTAATCGCCGAAATCTCTACCTATCTTCCCTATTCTCCTCTCCCTCTTCTCTCCCTCTCTCTCTCTCTCTCCATCTCTCTCTCCCGTATACATCTCTCCTCTGACCCTCTCTCTCTCGCACTCTCTCTCTCTGCTCTCTCACTATCTTCTCGCTCTCTCTCTCTCTCTATCCTCTCTCGCGCTCGCTCTACTGATGTCTCTTATACGAGTGCACTTCTTATCTCTCGATCTATACCTTCCGCTAGTTCTATCTTCTCTAGCTCTCTTTCCTCTCTCTCTCTCCCTCTCTCCTCCCTCTCCCTCCTCCCTCTTCACGCTTCCCTCTCTCTCCTCCCTCTCTCTCTTCTCTCCTCACCTCTCTCTTCTCTCTCTCTCTCTCTGATCCCTCTTCTCATCTCTCTCTCCTTTATCTCTCTCTCCCTCTCGCTCCCTTCCCTCTCCCTAGCTCCTCTCTCCATCTCGGCCCTTCCCTCTCTCTCTCTCTCTCCGCTCTCTCTCTCTCTCTCTCCCTCTGCAGCAGTTCATTTAAAGACTCCTGCAAACTGATTCAATTAATTACAAGCTCACTTATTTTCCTGTGCATGTGTCTTCATACACTGACACAACTAATGCCATCAGATTCAGAAGGTAAGTCACCCGACTAAAAATACCAGAAAGTCACGCAGGAAAGGAAATTAGAAACATAGTGTGAATTGATGCAATGAATTGTAAACAGCTGTGCTTTACTGAGCCACAAGGCAATACCGAAAGTATAGAAATATATATCTCATGACATATAACCTTAGTACATAAGCGGAAGGCACTTTAAATAAAAATATACAGACTGAATGTCATCTTGCATTGCCTCTAAATGGAGACATAAATGATTCCAGCTTTAAATCCGAAGATTTAGGACCATTTTTAAGTCAACGTAATTTGCCATCAACAGTGTAATCTTTAGTCATTAGATGCTATGATAGGTTTTTATTGCTATTTGGAATCTGGGTTTGTTTATATATTTTTTATATTTATATTTTTATTTTTTATATTTATATTTTTTGTTTTTGTATTTAATAATTATAGATATTATTTTTGATATAATATTTAATGAGATTGGATTGTATATTTCTGTTTTATTTAATTAAGTTTTACTCATTTTGTTGGCTGTTTACATTTTTTAATTTTATGTTCTAAGTTTAGTCATTTTTGTTTCTAGTTATTTTAGTATATCACAGTACACTAAATGAAAATGGGAAATGTTGCTGAAAAGTTTGATATGTTATTTCATTTAACATTTATTTCAAGTGGCTTTTTTATGGTTTCCGATTTAGTTTTAGTTAACCACAATAACCCTGCAATCAATTGCATTTCCATAAAAAGGTCATATTTCCAAGCAAAACAAAAATATTCAGAATAAAAACTGGATAAACGTAATAAAATTCTGAAATAGAAAGTCTGAAATAGAGCGAGTTATTAGATTTAGATGAAAAACGCACTAAAGTTCACCAGTGAATTGTTCACAATAACATAAACATGTGCATTAAGAAGCAACGTGAGTCAAAGCTGCTTTCATGTTGACTCCATTCATCCTCTGAAGCAGAAGAACGCTGGTTTATTAGTAAAGCTGAACGTTAAAATGATCGTCTTTGCTGAAGCGGTGAGTGCTGACGTCTCCTGGAGCTCTGAAGGACAGCTGGTTTGAGTCCGAGAGCCGCTGCCAGCTTATGAAAGCCTGCAAGCACACTTGATGAAACAAATCCAAGCACTTGAACACTTCTGCGGAATATAAAACCTTGCCTTACACCCTAGAAAGTGGCATGCACTGTTGTGGCAAGTGTTTTTGTAGTGCAAACCTCAATCTTTCATCTGAAATGCTTTTCATGGGCATCTAAAAATGCTGTTAAAACAACTCAGTTGTGATTATTTTTAGCCCAGCTGCTGTTTAAATATAGGACAGAGCACCTGTTTGGCTGACCTTACCCAGCAACTTGACTTATTCATTTAAAGCTGATTATACTCCTTCATTTTTACAAGATTACTAGCTTATTTTTCACCTCGTGATTGGTTTAATATTTTCAAATGAACTAAATCCAATGTAAAGTACACCACAACCACTGTTTTTTTTTCTTGATACCTTTACATTTTCTCTTTTAGAAGATGCTTTTATTCAAAGCAACTTACAACTGAGAAACATCACTAGCGATTTGTCACAGAACGATTAAGCGATTAATTAACCACACTCTAAAAAAAGCATTAATGCACTGAGCAAAACAGATTTTAATTAGATTAAACTATATATACGTATGTGTGTGTTCTTGGATGTATTTATTTATGTATTTAATCACAATGTATTCTAGGATTCTTTTAAAAAAACACAAAATTAGTTTAGCACAAGTGTTATTTTAAGATACTCGATGATCGTTTTTATTATTATTTTAAATTAGATTTAAATTTTTACATTTTCTGATTTTAGTAATTTTAGTTAAAGTAAAATTGTTATATTTTTTATAATTTTTGTATGCCTATATAGTTTTTTTTATTAATGTTTATTTTTGTTACATTTTTGTAATTGTTGTTAATTATTTGGTATGCCTATATAGTTTTTTTTTTGATAATGTTAGATTTAGTGCATTTTTGTAATTGTTATGTTGGGTTGTAATTTTGATGCCTATATAGTTTTTTTTTCATGTTTGTTTAGTTCAAGTTTAGTAATTTTTAAAAATCTCTACATAGTTTTTATTCATGTTTATTTATTAGCTTTAGTTGATTTAGTTTGAGTCATTTTAGTACTTTAAATTAAACTAAAGGAAAATGTGATTTGAGGATCCTGATAAAAAAAAGTTATTATTTTTATTTTTATTTTTTATTATTTATTTTTTTTACAGTAACTCTGCTTGGTACCTTCTCACCAAGTTCTATGTTTTGGAGCAGATCTTCTCTCTTCTCTCTGGTTTTGTGATTTGCTTCTCTTCGTCCTCGAAGCTTCGCTCCCTGAAAGAGTTGTTTCACTTCCTAAATTTAAGCAGAGCAATAAACTTTCTAACTTTCCGGTGGCCTGAAGCCGAGCATGACAGGTAAATCCATCACGCCGTGCTTAATTAAGTCCATTAAGGCCAGATGTGTGCAGCCGCTGATAAGGTCAAGCATAATCAGACTCGGACCGAACGCCATCCACAGACACGTGATTGCGTAGCTTCAGGTGAAAGAACTGTCAGGTCAAAGGCCTGTGAAGAGCTTTTCAACACATTTACTGATTATTTGTAATCAGCAGGCTGATGAAATGCCACACGCTCGGTATTGCCACGCTGCAAGGAGCTTTGGAAAAAAAAATTCTAGCATCTTGACAGGTAATGAGATCGCTTCGAAGAGAATTTCCCTCCCTAAAAGGCTGAGAGCTGGACGTGAATGGTCCGTGTGTCTGCAGAAACTGTCCTAATCCTGTCACAGTCTGTTATCCAGACTCACTGAAACGGTTATAGTGCTTTAAAGGTGACATATCATGAAAATCTGACTTTTCCAGGTTGTAAGTGCTATAATCAGGTCCCCGGTGCATCTACCAATCAAGGAAACGTGAAAAAGATGAACCCGGTAACTTTGTTTTGGGAAGCCTTTTTCTGCAAGCGTCTGAGAAAGCGAGCGTGTCTGATTTCGCTCCTTTGGTGACGTTGCAAAGGGATCTCATTATAATATTACCGCCCCTTAATCTGTAAGTTTCCACCCACGGCGCCGTCATTTTGATTTTGCAAGCGACAACGGTGTAGCAGCTCTAATGCCATGGAGAAAGTTTGAGCAAAGCATGCTAACTGTTCTGTGTTTGGCTGCAGAGACGAGCACTGAACACTGTTTAGAGTCCCAGCCTCAGACGAGACAACAGAGCAGTGCATTTATTGATTTATTTACTGCCACATAGATCTAAAATAAACATGATTTATTTCCCAGCTGTTTACCTTCACAGACATAACCAACTGTTTTTGTAACTCGTGTGTGTTTTAAGGTAAACTTGTGTGAATGAGAGCTTAGTTTAGTGCTTGCATGCTGTGACAGCCGCTTTCTGTGCGTGTGCTTCAGATGTGTGCACTCAGAAAACCGTATATCAGTATTTTAAACTCATATGGTTTAAAACACATGATTTCAGCGCGATAAACATGATAATCAGAACCAAAACAGATGTTTTCAGCAGGTCCGAGCTGTAACGGCGCAGCTCTATTCAGGAAAAGGGGGCGGGGAGCAGCAGCTCATTTGCATTTAAAGAGATAGGCCCGAAAAACAGTGTGTTTCTGCTTCCACTCATTTCAAAATGATATAATAAATGATCTGTGGAGTATTTTGAGCTGAAACTTCACATACACATTCTTGGGACACCAGAGACTTATTACATATTGTAAAAAGGGGCATAAAATGTCACCTTTAACACCATCAAAGAAGGCTTAAACACAAACCGGTGTTTGAGAGGATGAGTTCCTGTTTGGTCTAAAGGAGACACATATTTTTCTCAGGAGAAACATCTGAGAAGCTAACGTTATAAGAACGTTCTGGCAAGGTTCTCTCAATGTTATGAATTACTAAAACATTCGTTCTAGTTATTAATAACGTTCTTAATACATCATTCATGTAACATTTTTATCCAAATCATTGTAGTTAGACGTTTGCCTTTTTAAGAACCTTTTTTTTTTTTTCATTCAAAACCAATATTCCCATAATGTTTGCAAAATGATGATCAACGGGCACAAACCAAAGAAGACAAAAAAAAGGTTTTTAATAAAACGTTTTTAAAAGACATTTTGAACTTCATAACTTAATGGGAATGTTAGCAGAACGTTTCAATTCGAATAAAATGTTAATTTAAAGTTATCGGTAACACTTTACAATAAAGTTCCATTAGTTCATTCATGTTAGTTAATGAAAATACAGTCGTTCGTTGTTAGTTAATGCATTAACTAATGTTAACAAGCACAACTTTTGATTTTAATAATGCATTAATAGAATGAAGTATTGTTCATGCTTAGGTCATGTTAACTAAAGTAGTTAACTAATGAACCCTATTGTAAAGTGTAACCAAGTTATCGGTCTTTAATAATGCCTCAAAACATAAACATAAAAACGTTGGTAAGTCTATAGTCTCATGATGTTCTCGAAATGGTAGCAGAAAAACCTTATGCATCGTTTATGGAACATTTTTTCAGAAACATTTTAGTTGGACGTTCAGCGTTTTAAAATGTTACATGTTTCAGAACATTCAAAAGTAACGTTCCCATAATGTTCGCAAGTGGAATTTTCCCTTAACGTTTGCGTAACCAAAATAAAGTTTAAAATACCTTTTTTAATGTCGCTTTCATTACACTCAAACCACACGACGCACAAAAAACGTTAACAATGCGTTCTGAATAAACCAGGTTGAATGAGCATTTGCTCAGTTTCTGGTCTTTAATAATGTTCTCAAAAACATTATTTATACAATGTTCATGGCAAGTTTTTTCTGAAACATTTTAGTTGGACGTTCGTCTAAAAAGATCAAGCTCGGGGTGAAGCTAATGTGTGAGCTGATGTGTTAATGGGAAAATTATATAAAAGAATAATAATCTCCAAAGACTGGTAACTGAGTGACAGATGTATTAATAGGACAGATCTGCTCTGCTGGCTTGTTTTTATCGGTAATCGTCTTATATCATCCATCCATCATGTTGGGTTTGATTGCGCCACAGGGATGACAGTCAGCCTCTTTCTGAGCTTTAGAATGTGATTTGAGAAGCAAATATTGTATAGTTCATCCAAAAATAAAATTCTGTCATCATTTACTCACCATCCAAGTCGGGATGACTCTGGATCTGCTGCGGGACACAAAAGGAAAATTCATGAATCCTTATGCAGCTCCTCTCCATACAAAAACAAGCACCATGAAAGCATCATAACAGTATTCACATGACATTTTAAGTCATTTTTAATGAGGCACAAACCCAAATTTACGCTGTTATTCATATGCCAACAGCATTTGGTGTCAAAGGAGCCAATTGATGTCGATGCACTGTTTTTGTAGTTCATGATGTTTGTAGTCCATTTCATTGGTCAAGATGAAGAATGCATACATTCAAAAAAAAAAATGTTGTGAATGGTGTTGCATACATGGGTTATGGACTCATATATTAGCTGGAAGTGACGGTATGAAGTTAAAAACGTCTTAATGCTGGATTTGTTTCAGCTTTTGTCTTCTCCAGATGTTAACTGATGGACTGGAGTGCTGTGGATTATTGTGATGTTTTTATCAGCTGTTCGGACTCTCATTCTGACGGCACCCATTCACTGCAGAGCATCCACTGCTGAGAAAGATGTCAGAGGAAGTTGTGTTGCTCTTTTGTAGCTCAAATGTAAATGTCAACTGTGGACAGGTTTAATGTCTCGAACCCAGAGAAAGTCTGTCTAAACTGTGTTTGTGTAAAGTAACATAGGAAGCGGCAGCCAGTTTTCATCTGTGTTAAAGATAGAAATAGCAAAAGCTAAAATACTTCCCCTTAAAAGCT
Organism: Sinocyclocheilus anophthalmus; assembly: GCA_018155175.1. Classification (NCBI taxonomy): domain Eukaryota; kingdom Metazoa; phylum Chordata; class Actinopteri; order Cypriniformes; family Cyprinidae; genus Sinocyclocheilus; species Sinocyclocheilus anophthalmus. The sequence goes on along the minus strand of JADLZN010002462.1, from coordinate 55,074 downwards.
ACAAGTTTGCATCCGTCTTCAGACGCTCGACTGTGATTCACTTTCTCTAGCTCTGGGGCCACTTAAATCATGCATCCCATTATTCAGAGAAAACTCCAGCAGCTACGAACATCGTTGCAAACTGATGACTCAAACTAAAAAGCATGGCATTGTTACATAAGCATCTGGTGGTGTTCGGGTTAGTTTGGTCAGAACTACTGCAGGTTTTCACTCTCTGATTGTGCATTCGTCTAGTAAAGTTGTCCTCGGTTTACAGGTGGTGCATGAAGATCCTGGTACGATCGGTTGCTCGTGAATCGTTGCTAATTCATTACATGCCATCTGTCCACAGAGCGTTTCCTTTGAATAAACAGAAATTTAAGGCCCCAAAACATGCATCTCTTTGTTTCTCATTAGCAGCTCCAGGATATTAATGAATGGTTGCTCATTTCTTAGCAGTCCGCATCAAACACGTGCATGATGCATCTGCCCTGCAGCGAAAACCTTAAAAAGATTTTAATTACACCCCGGAGACTCGTCGTGCTTTAGAAGGAAGGAAGAAGAGCGCTATGGGCGATGAGAAATTGATTTAAATTCACACCGTAGACCCTTTTGTCAATTGATGTCAGTGTTAGTGCTGATTTATTTTGGTCAAACCTAACAAACATCTGTTTCATCTGCTGACCCAAAATAGTTCTAAAAATGACAAAAAAGCACCATAAAAGCAGTCCATAAAGAAATCTGAGACGAATATGCCATTTATTCAAACTTTGCTATCAAAGTTTTTATTTTTAGGTGAGCTAGTCCTGTATTATAACAGGTTTGAGCACGTCCAATAAGTCATATTACTTAAAGCATTGATGGAAAATCACCTCTTTGTGTTTTATAGCATGTTGTTCACCTGCATTTTCTATCTAAAATTGGTTTAACGTATTAAGATGTATTAAAGGGGTCATATGATGCTTTTTTAAAGATCATTATTTGGTGTATTTGGTATAATTAACCAAGCGTTTCTCTGGTTTATGGTGAAATGCGAGGGCACGAATGAGAAAGTGCGGTTGATATTCAAGTTAATTTTTTAATGGAATGAAAACAATATTTGAATGTTCTCTCAATGTTTAAAACACCACTTTTTTATATTTAAAGAACATTTTTTCTTGGTTATGTAAACGTTAGAGGAAGATTCAATTTTATCATTTTGAAAACGTTACGTTTGATTGTTCTCATATTCAAACCTAACAAAAAATAAGTTGTCATTTTCTCCAAAAATGACCCAAAAAAAAGCGCCATAAAAGCAGTCCATACAGAAACATGTGAAGGATATTCCAGAAAGTTACGTTTTGTTCAAACTGTGCTATCAAAGTTTTCATTTTCAGGTGAGCTGGTCCAGTATAAGAACAGGTTTGAGCACGTCCAGTAAGCCATATAACATGAAGCATTGAAGAAAAATCACCTCTTTGTGTTTCAAAGCATGCTTTTTACCTGCATCTTCAATCTAAAAGTGGTTTAAAGGCATCTCACCGCCCGCTTTTCTGAGCAAACTCATATTATTGATTGAAAACCTGTTATTTTCTTGCAGCTCTTCAGTTGAATGTCAAGGTCTGTTTGGCCGAAGCAGATGAAGGCTGATTGTAGCGATTCTGATAAATGCTTTTAGAGATCATCTCCCGTCCCTGAGCTTCATTCTCTCACACGGGAGCCAACACAAAAGCCAGCATGAATAAGAGAAGAGACTTTAAATGATGGAATATTTCACGGAAGCACGTGACACTAAATCATGACTAGCCACCGGTGAGCATTAAAGCTTCAAACCGGAATCGGCCGAGGCCTCGGTGACGGAGGAGCTCTGCAGACGGAGGGGACGGAGGAGAGGAGACTGAACATCAGATGAAAGCAGGACCAATGAAGCTCAGAGCCTGAAACACATGAAGCAACAACAAAGACACGAACACATTCCTGAGGGAACGCAGACTTTCCTGACTGAAACTGAAACTCTTGACTCATCTCCACCGTGTTTATGCTGGTTTTGGTTGTGTTAGTGTTTCGTAAGGTTGTGTAAGCGATGATAAAGTGAAGTGGAGAGGGTTATTCTACGGCGATGATCATCTGTGCGTTACTGTACGTGCGTCACATGCGATAACTGTACCTTATATCACGCTTGATACACGGTTACTTAGCAAATAAAATAAATAAAGTCATTATTCTAAATGATTCTTATTAATAGTCATCATGTACAGATATTTAAAGCAATATCAATTGCTTTAAAATGTAATCAATTACTTTAAATCAGCTGAAGTTTGAATAACGTCGAAAAAAACTTTTTTTATGGGTGAATCTGATCAAAACTGCAAAGAAAAATATTTATATAGTTATATACTTTATGAAATTATTCTAGCATAAATGAAGCGTGTTTAACGACCATTAAGGCCTTTTGCATTTTGAAATATGTTCACTGCAAAGTATAATATGTTAATTCTCTAAAAATTTTTAGGATGAAATATGACCTGTTTTTTAAATATAATAAAATTTAATTTTTTCCAGAATGAAATATGTTTTTTGTTCTTTAGCAATATATATCTATATGATTTTTTATTATTCTTATTATCTGTATTATATATTATATTAATATTAAAATATATTATTATTATTGATATGATTGTTAAGTATTTATATATATTTGTTTTTTCTTTAGTGGATGTACAATTTGAAAATTTGTAAATTTAATATAAATATAAGTTTTGTTCAGGGATGAGTAATATGTTTTTCTTTTAGTATAGTATTCTCTATTATATATTACTACGACTATTATGTATTATTTATATTATATTAATATTAAATATTTGATTATTGTATATTATTGTGAAGTATATTAGTCAGTCTAATTGTAAAGCCAAAATCGAGGCCGTCCAAGCCTGTTGTTTACAGTGAATATAAACAGCAAGGCGTTGTTAGTACAATGCGAAGCGGAGTTTAAAACCCCTCAGTTTGGTATAAACTCACTGTAAACCCACGGCTTCACGGGGCTTATTGCTTTATAAAACGGTTATATACGTAGTAAGGTTTCACAAAATAAAACTGAGCAAATAAAGTGTAATGATACTAATAAAAACAGTGTTCTTCCACCAAACAACGTAGCTCCTCAGAAACAGTTGTGGTTCCAACAAAGTGATTGCCGAGCAACACACAAACATAAACAAAGGTGTGTGTTACTTTGTAGTCGGGGTTCATTTACAAAAGCTTCGAACGCGGCTCAGCCAATCAGAGTCAAGCACCGGAGCTCTCCACTTTATAATATATAGACACATTGGGCTATGCTGGAGACTAAAGTTCGGGTTAGTGTTTTGGAATAATTATTTGATTTTGAGACATGTTTGCAGTGTTTTGGTAGTCATAGTGTATTGTGTTAATGTATTATTGTATTTTGAAAATTAGTGTTTTTTTTAGTGTATGTTGAGCATGAAATGAACTGTTTTGCCTTGTGTGTGTTGTAGGTGTGTTGGTGCGTTACTGCAACATTATAAGAACATTCAGCAAAAACAAATACCTTTGTATGGGTGCTCCATGAACATTACAAAAACATTCAGAAAATATCAATAAGAATCATAACAACAAATAGTTTCCTCAACGTTATGAGAACATTCATCGAGTACTAATAACATAATAAGGACGTTCCGAGAACGTTTCCTCTCAAACATTCCGTCAAATATTTAGAACGTTCCATAAACATTATTTTAAGAGCATGTCCTAACATTCACAGAACCTTTAGTAAACGTTACAGGACCGTTCCCCGTTACAGCTGTTGATTTCAGCGTTTTATTTGAGTCTGTTTACATAGTGTTTGCTATAACTGTGCTTGTGAACGCAGCGATGAATCAAAGGCCTTCAGATGAGTCTATAAACAACAATTAGTCCTAATGAGGGGGTTCGAAGCATATGCACGCATTTAAAGTCACTTGACGCTCAAAAAGAAGCTTCGGAGCTGAAGTGCAAAGCATGGTTGGTAATTTTTAATGATAGTGCATGTGTTAGATGTTGTGCTGATCTGTAATCTGTGAGCAAACAGCATCTGCACTGCAGGCCAGAGTAAAACATGTGAATGCATCTCAAAAGCAGCTCGTTGTACGGGCCTTTATAAAGATAATCCAATCTAGTGTGTGCATGATGAATCTGCTGTTGCTGCCGTGCTGCAGTTCTACAGGATTGAGAAATATTTCATCAACAAATGAAGAAGTCCTGCACAACAATTGCCCGCTGATTTATGGGGAAGCATCTTTAAAGGTAATTACGGGCACTAAACACGCTGAGGATGCATGTGTGCGCCGTATATGCTTCTGCACACGTCTGGGACCAATCGAGACTCTCTCTTTCTGTTTGTGTTCGTGTGCTGAATAATATGTCCATAAACTCAGGCCTTGTGTTTTAAAGTAAAGCCGTCGGGTTTCTGGAGAGGATTGTGTTTCATAAAATGATGATGATGATGATGATGAACAGGTCACGGCTGTCCTTGTTTGTTCTGTTGTTCTTCTTTTTTATTTTAGTTTATTATTATTTTCAATATTTTTTTCAGTGCATTCACTCTTTTGATTTTTTCAAAATTCATATTTTCTTATTTATTTATTCAGTTTCTTGTTCTGTTTTCTCTGTTTGTTGTTTGTTCGCTCTTATTTTTTCTCTTTATTTTAATTCTTCAGTTTGTTCACTCTATCGTTCGTGCTCTTGCTCTTTTTCTCTTGTTCTTATTTGTTCTTTCATTCTTGTGTGTATTCCTTCCGCTCTCTCTCTGTTTGTTAAATTATTCTTTAATTCGTTCATTTGTATTTGTTGTGTTTCGTTCACTCGTTTGTTCTATTGTTCTGATTCATTTGTTATTAGTTTTCTTTATTCTTCAGTGTGTTCACTCGTTCGTTCTCTTGCTCTTTCGTACTTCATCTGTTGTTTTTATTTCTTCTCTTCTTTTTCTGTTTGTTTTGTTGTTGTTTGTTTTTATTTGTTCTAGCTTTTTTATTCTTTTGTTCTAGTTTGTTCATTATTTTTTCATGAATTTCTTGTTCTTTTCTTAATTCTTCATTGTTCACTCTTTCCTTTATTCTCTCGCTCTTTTGTACTTTTTCTGTTGTTTTTATTATTATTTGTCAATTCTTGTGTTTATTTCTTCCGCTCTTTTTCTGTTTGTTGAATTATTCTTTCATTTATTTGTTTTTTTCTTTTGTTTACGCTTTGTTAATTAATTTTCTTTTGTTCTTTTTCATTTCTCTGTTTGTTCTTATTTTTTCTTCCATTCATTTTTTGTTCTTTTGTTCATTATTCATTTTATTTTTGCTCTTATGTACATTCTTTTTCTTTTATATTCTTAATTATTTTCTTTTTCCTCTGCTCTTTTAATTTTTTCTTTCATTTATTTGCAAATTTTTTTTTTTTCACTCTTTTTTTTATTAATCTTTGTCTTTGTTTTTCTGCAGATTGCTGAAGAATGTTCCAGTGCTTTAATGTTTATCCTGTAATCGTTCATATGTTTCTCGTGTTCTCAGACACGGATGAGACGTTAAACTCCCTCCTGCTCCGTCAGACGTGTCTAGATCATTAAGACTATTAGCCGTTAGACTCTCACGTCTGGTAATCTAACACATTTAATGAGTTACACAGTCGTGGTGTGAGACTGAAGCGTCTCTCTGTGATTTTATCACACTTTCCTCAATGTCCGTAACACACAGTCCTGCATCACTAGGCCAGACTTTGACCTTTTTCAGTCCAATAAATGCCTGTGTTTGTAGTAGACCTCAGACAATGATTGATGTCTTACTCCAAACCCTGTTTTTAGATGCAGAATGTGCTGGAGAAACCCTAATTGGTATTATGTAAAATAGATCATAGTGAATCTACAAAGTGTGTGTTTGTGTGAAAGCAACGAAACTGCAGCCGTTGCTGCTGACATTACAGCTCTCTAATCACTGACCCGCGCGTGTGTGCAAGACCTGATTAAACCCGCCTGCCTCTCTAATAACTGGTTTAAAGCACATTCCTCTAGTTCCTTTTTTTCCCAGATAAAACACAAAACATCAATTAGCCATTTGAGCCACTGCATACATAAACCCAGCCGTTCTGTTAAAATCGTGTATGTTAATTGTGCCTCTATATTCCAGTGAGACCAGACATAAAAAATCCACTTCCAAAAACACAAATGTAAAAAAAACATTTGAAAAAAATGCAATTTTATTTCTGTATATTGTATTTGAAAACGAAACTATTCAATGCAATTAAAAAAAAAATTTAAATCACAATTTTGTTATAATTCTGATTAGCTCTGTGTTTGCTATTTACTATTTTTTCATAGCACGATTTTTGATGAATTGTAATAAAATCAGTTCGAGTCAGTTTGACCCACCAAAATCATAGTCATTACTGTAATTATTATAATAGTAAATGCAACCCAAAACAGTTAAAAACAAAAATGCAAGAACAGGATGAGTTTGTTTCTTCATCAGGTTTGTAGAAATGTAGCACTGCATCAGTGTCTCAGCAATGGATGCTCTGCAGTGAATGGGTGCCGTCAGAATGAGACAGCTGATAAAAACATCACAATAATCCACAGCACTCCAGTCCATCAGTGAACATCTGGAGAAGACAAAAGCTGAAACAAATCCAGCATTAAAACGTTTTTAACTAAAATAGGAGTCCATAATCTATAATAACGCTTCCTCCAGTGAAACAGTGCATCTCCTGTTGTCTCTCACATCAAAATCCAGACACATATTAGTTTAGAGCTGTTTAAACGGTGCTTGATCTGTGCAGATTTCTCTCCTGATTCACACCAGAACACTTTTTCACTGGAGGAAGCGTTATTATGGATCATAGACTAGTTAAAAACGTCTTAATGCTGGATTAGTTTCAGCTTTTGTCTTCTCCAGGGGCCTGTAGCATGAAGCCGGTTAAGCTGGGTAGTCAGGTAAGTTTCAGTTTAGTTTGTGCCAACTCTGGGTTCTAGGTACCATGAAAGTGGTTTGGCTTTTAGCAGTGTTCATCGCCATAGTAACTTATGCTCCACAGCTAACCTGCTCCGTTACTAATAAGATAATATGCCATATAAATAAGATTTAGAATCAATAGCTGTAAACATGACTACATATGAGTTTAGATTTTTAACTGTTTTTATACCTATAAATATTATAAACTAACTTTACAACTTTTACTTGCACTTATATGGTAAGATGTTTTCTTTAAGTTTTCCTCTTTCTTGGATAGATCGTTTCATCTTGCCGTGTAAATGTGTTTAAACTCTTAATGAAGAATTTAAGAATTAAAATCTTTTAATCGTTGGTAGCAACGAATCGCACTGACTCTCTCACGAAAACTGAATCACAGTTTCAAGGCATGTGATTGGCTGCTCATTACTGATGTCAGACATTCATGTGCACGCACTTCATTAACTCAGGATCAAGCCTGAGTTGACAGAGAATGTTGATGATCAGCTTTATGGTACCAACAAAGTCAGATTGGACTGGTTTGGTTTTGTCAACTCAAAACTAATCCTGTAACCCGGAGTTTGTTCAGCCACCATCATGGTACAGGCTCCAGACATTAACTGATGGACTGGAGTGGTGTGGACTACTTGTGGATTATTGTGATGTTTTTATCAGCTGTTTGGACTCTCATTCTGACGGCACCCATTCACTGTAGAGCATCCATTGCTGAGACACTGATGCAATGCTACATTTCTACAAATCTGATGAAGAACAAACTCATCCTGTCTCAATGGCTGAGAAGGGCACATATTCCGCAGATTCATTTAGGTGAACTATTCCTTTAAATAGTTCACATTCAGAGTCATGAACACTAAACTCAGATGACCTCGGGTCACAGGAGTACCAAACGGAAATATTCTGAAGTTGCTCTCAGTGTGTTGAGATTCATGCAGCAGCTCCGCAGCTCTACAAACGCCATCATTACACACATTCATTCAAACAAACACACATTTGCACTCTGGTTTTTTGCATCTGAGGTTCTCTGGAGCCACCTGCTGTTGTGAGGAAACACTGAACAGTCACATGTGAACAGGATTGTGTTTAATACTGCAATATTTTTTTTTGTAAAGCTGCTTTGAAACAGTCTATATTGTGTATTATGAATAAACTCACTTGACTGGATTTGTGTGCGCTGTGATGTGTCGGTGTGTGCGTGTGTGTGTTCAGAGTGTGTGGTGTGTGAGAGAGAGTGGGTTGTGTGTGTGAGTGAAGTGTGTGTGTGGGTGTGTGAGTGTGAGTGAGTGTGTGAAAGTGTGTGTGTGTGACAGAGTGAGTGAGTGTGTGTGTGTGAGAGACTGTGTGAGAGAGAGTGTGTGTGTGTCAGAGAGAGAGAAAGTGTGTGTGTGTGTGTGTGTGATGTGTGTGTGTGTGTGGTGTGTGGAGTTTGTTGAGTGTGTGTGTGTGAGTGTGAGTGTCTGTGTGAGAGTGTCTGTGTGAGAGTGTCTGTGTGAGAGTGTCTGTGTGAGAGTGTCTGTGTGAGAGTGTCTGTGTGAGAGTGTGTGTGTGTGAGTGCATGTGATTGTGAGTGTGGATTTGGTGTGTGTGTGTGTGTGGTGTGGCCTGTGTTGTGGTGTGTGTGTGTGTGTGTGGTGTTTTGTGTGTGTGTGTGTGTGTTTGTGTTTTTTTGTGTGTGTGTGTGTTGTGTGTGTGAGTGAGAGAGGGTGTGTGGGTGTGTGTGAGAGAGAGTGAGTGTGTGTGAGAGAGTGTGTGTGTGGTGTGTGAATATGCAGTGATGGTGTTTGTGTGTGTGTGTGTGTGTGGTGTGTGTGTGTGTGTTGTGTGTGTGTGTGTGTGTGTGTGTGTTGTGAGTGTGAGTGTGTGTGTGTGTTAGTGTGAGTGAGAGTGTGTGTGTGTTGTTTGTCCGTCATGTCAAGTCACCTTTATTTATACAGCGCTTTTAACAATACAGATGGTGACAAAGCAACTGAACAGCATTAATTAGGAACATAGTGTGTCAATAATGCAAAATGATAATAGTAAACACTAATTTTTCAGTTAAGACAGTTCATCATTGAATTCAGTGATGTCATCATCCAACTCAGTTCAGTTTAAATAGTGTCTGTGCAATCAAATCGACGATATCGCTGGAAATTAAGTGTCCCCAACGAAGCAAAGAGCCGCGCGACAGCATCACAGTGTGTGTTGTGTTGTGTGCGTGCGTGTGTGTGTGTGTGTGTGTGTGTGTTTGTTTGTTTGTGTGTGTGTGCGTGTGTGTGAGTGAATGTGTGTGTGCGTGAGCGTGTGTGTGCGTGTGTGTGTGTGTGCACGTTTTTGTTACAAATGAGGACATAAATGTGTATAATGACAATGGTATGACAGGTATTACAAGGAGAAGTGACTTTTCAGGACATTACCCGATGTCCCCACTTTTCAAAACGCTTATAAATCACACAGATTGGAGTGTATTGAAAATCTGAAATAGCAGAAAGTCTTCTGTGAGGGGTAGGTTTAGGGGTAGTGTTGGTGTAGGGCAATAGAAAATACGTTTTTTTACAGTATAAAAACCATTACGCCTATTGGATGTCCCCACTTTTCACCAAAACAAACCTGTGTGTGTGTGTGTGATGTGGTGTGTGGTGTGTGGTGTGTGTTGATGTGAGTGTGAGTGTGAGTGTGAGTGGGAAGTTGTGAATGTGGATGTGTGCGAGTGTGAAGTGTTTTTGTGTTTGTGTGTGTGTGATTGTGTGTGTGTGATTGTGTGTGTGATTGTGTGTGTGTGATTGTGTGTGTGAGTGTGTGTGTGCATTGTGTGTGAGTGTCTGTGAGTGTGAGTGTGAGTGTGAGTGGGTGTGTGTGTGAGTGGCGTGTGGTGAGGAGTGTTTGGTGGTGAGTGTGTGGTGTAGTGTGTGTGTTTGTGTGTGTTTTTGTTTGTGTGTGTGTGTTTTTGTTTGTGTGAGTGTGTGAGTGTGTGTGTTGTGTGTTGTGTGTGTGTTTGTTGTGTGTTGTGTGTTGTGTGTGTGTGAGTGTGTGAGAGTGTGTGTGTTGAGTGTGAGTGTGCATGAGTGTGTGTTGAGTGTGAGTGTGAGTGTGTGTGTGTGTGTGTGTGTGTGTGTGTGTTTTTTTGTTTGTGTGTGTGTGTGTGTGTTGAGTGTGTGTGTGAGTGTGTGTGATAGTGTGTGTGAGTGAGTGAGTGAGAGAATGTGTGTGTGTGTGTATGTGTGCGTGTGAGAGTGGGGTGTGATGTGGGATAGTGTGTTGGTGTGAGAGTGTGTGTGTGTGTGTGCGTGAGTGTGAGTGAGTGTGAGTGTGAGTGGGTGTGTGAGAGAGAGAACGAGTGTGTGAGTGTGTGTGAGAGAGAGTGTGTGAGTGTGAGTGTGTGTGTGTGAGTGTGTGTGAGTGTGAGTGTGTGTGTGAGTTTGAGTGTGAGTGTGAGTGTGAGTGAGAGAGAGACAGCAGGTGAATGTGAGTGTGTGAGTGAGAGAGAGAGACAGCAGGTGAATGTGTGTGTGTGTGTGGGTGTGTGTGTGTGTGTGAGAGTGGGAGTGTGAGTGTGAGTGGGAGTGGGAGTGTGAGTGGTGAGTGAGTGTAGTGAGGGTGATTGGAGGTGAGGGGATGTGGTGTGAGGTGATGTTGAGTGTGAAGTGTAGGTGTTCGTTGTGAGTTAGTGAGTGTGAGTTGTGGAGTGTGAGTGGGAGGGGGGAGTGTGGAGTTGTGATTGTGTGGGGTGTTCACCTGTATGAACCTTGAGGATTCAGATTTCATGGAGCATTTATATATATTCACACAGCAGACGCTTTTATTCAAAATTGCTAACAACTGAGGAACATAAGCAACGATCGTACCATTATTATGATAATAAACAGGTAACATAAACCTGTAAGAATTAGATCAATTAAAACCATCCCAGAGAAACATCAACTTGCAAAAATGTAATAATTTTTAACAGTTGCTTTAAAATATATTAAATATACAACTTTATTGTACTTTTTTGACACCTTTTATTATAATTATTGATGAACAAAATCTAGTCAGAAATGGTAGAAACTCATAAAGTAAAGTAGAAATTACAAAAGTGACCGTGATGCATTAAACAATGATGGTGCTGATGAAAAACTAAAAAACTAAAACCATAAAAAAATGCATTACTTTAAATACAATAAACTTGAACTGAAATTAAATATTCAGTTAGTTGTGATTTCTCATTTTAATCAACATTTCTTTAAGTTTAACTTGAGTACAAAAAATAAAAAAATAAACTTAATTAAAAAAATTAATAAACCGACAAAAATACACACAGGCAAATGACTACATTTAACTTAAAATGAAAATGACAAACAGGAAAATATAAAAAACAAATCTAAAATATTAATAAAAAACTTAAATAGTGTAAACAGGTTGGGTAAGCACTACAAGTACGCAAAGCATGTAACAATCAGATAAACCTAGTAAAGTAAACCACGGTACTTTTTAATTAGAAGAACATATTGGAGTTACTTTCATTTCACTTTTGATGTGAAAGGGCTTTTTACATTTGCCAAAAGTAGAACTTTTTTAATCTATATATAATATATATATATATATATATATATATTATATATATATATAAAAGCAAGCCAGCTACGATGAGACACAAGGAACGCAAAAGTAATGTAATGCATTACTTTCCATAAAAAGTAACATAATTAGTTACTTTTTTAGACAGTAACGCAATAATGCATTACTTTTAAACGTATTTTTCCCCAACACTGTTGCTAAAATAACACTGGTATAAGTTACAGGGCTGTGCTGCTCAAAAATAGCCTATGAAATATAGTTGGTGACAATAACAATAATTCACTTGAAAATAAAAAGGGGGAGCAGACACAGTGCAGTTCTCCGTGCGGCCGCGGGGTGGCGGTGGCGTGCTGCAGCACTCAGAGCGCTCACACGCATCCGCCGCAGAAGAAGAAACGGCGTCAGCGGTGGAGAGTCGCGTTCAGAGAAACAGCAGCAGGCAAAATCATGGAGGAAACCGCGAAAAAGGAGAAAAAGCAGGCGGAGATCACGGAGGAGAAGAACAAACAACCGGCGGGGAAAGACAAGGAGAAGAAAGAGGAGCAGGAGCTGGTGAGAGAGCGAGAAACGCGCGCTGAGGGCTGAGTGTGGATTCCGCCTGAGTCACTCCGCAGGCCGCACACTCTCACACATCCACAAAACACACTCGTTTCCGCGATTAAACACGATTTATGCAGCTGTAACGACACAAGACACAAGACACGTTAAAACACCGCATCTGTGGTTATCAGACGTTAATACGAGCGGCGTGCTGAGTAAACCGGCCGTTCAGACAGTCGATGGGTGGTTATAGAGATGTAAACACAGGGGTTAGTGAAGGAATGTGTGGCTGTAGTTCACAAATACTGCGCTCTGAGGAGAAGTCCATCTGTCTGGCTTCAAGACAGTTCTCTGCTGCGGGCTGCAGACGTCTTGTGTGTGTGTGTGTGTGTGTTTGTGTGTGTGTGTGTGGGTGTGTGTTGTGTGTGTGTGTGTGTGTGTGTGAGTGCGTGATTGATGTGTGTTAGTGAGAGAGTGAAGAGTTGAGAGTTTGTGTGTGTGTGTGGTTGTTTGTGTGAGTGAGTCTGAGAGAGAAGTGGTGTGTGTGTGGTGAGTGAGAGATGTGGGGTGTGTGTGGTGTGTGTGTGAGTGAGAGATGTGAGAGTGTTGTTGAGAGAGATGTGTGTGTGGGTGTGTGGGAGAGAGTGTGTGTTTGTGTGTGTGAGTGAGAGAGAGTGTGTGTGTGTGTGTGAGTGAGAGAGTGTGAGAGTGTTTGTGTGTGAGAGAGAGTGTTTTGTTTTTTGAGTGAAGAGAGTGTTGAGAGTGTGGTTGTGAGTGTGTGTGGGTGTGATGAGAGAGTGTGTAGTGTGTTGTGTGTGTGGTGTGTGTAGAGTGAAGTGTGAGAGTTGTGTTTGTGTGTGTGTGTGTGTGTGTGCTGTTGTAGATGAGTGTGTGTGTGCTGTTGTAGATGAGTGAGTGTGTGTGCTGTTGTAGATGAGTGAGTGTGTGTGCTGTTGTAGATGAGTGAGTGTGTGTGCTGTTGTAGATGAGTGAGTGTGTGTGCTGTTGTAGATGAGTGAGTGTGTGTGCTGTTGTAGATGAGTGAGTGTGTGTGCTGTTGTAGATGAGTGAGTGTGTGTGCTGTTGTAGATGAGTGAGTGTGTGTGTGTGTGTGCTTTTGTAGATGAGTGGAGTGTGGTGCTGGTGTATGAATAGTATGTGTGTGCTGTTTAAATATGTGTGTGTGAGTTTTGTAGATGTGTGTGTGTGTGTGTGTGTGCTGTTGTAGATGAGTGAGTGTGTGTGCTGTTGTAGATGAGTGAGTGTGTGTGCTGTTGTAGATGAGTGAGTGTGTGTGCTGTTGTAGATGAGTGAGTGTGTGTGCTGTTGTAGATGAGTGAGTGTGTGTGCTGTTGTAGATGAGTGAGTGTGTGTGCTGTTGTAGATGAGTGAGTGTGTGTGTGTGTGTGGTGGGTGTGTGTTGTGTGTGTGTGTGGGTGGGTGTGTGTTGTGTGTGTGTGTGTAGTGTGTGTGTGTGTGCTGGTGTAGATGAGTGAGTGTGTGTGTGTGTGTGTGTGTTTGTGTGAGAGTGTTTGTGTGTGTGTGTGTGTGTGTTCTGTGTGAGAATGCTTGGTGTGTGTGCTGTTTTAGATAGTGCGTGTGTGTGTGGTGTGCGTGTATATGATTGGTTTGTGTGTCGTTGTGCTGTTGTAGATAGTGTGTTGTGTGTGTGGGTGGCTGTTGTGATAGTTTGTGGGGTGGTGTGTGTGTGTTTGTGTTTGCAGGTGATGCTGTTTGTAGATGAGTGCTTGTGTTGTGGTGAGGTGCTGTTGTCGATTATTCGTGCGTGCGTTGTGTGTGTGTGGTGGTAGTCGTGTTTGCGATTTGCTCGCTGGCCGATGTTGTGTGTGTTGTGGTTCGTTTGGTCAGTGCGTTGCGTGCGTGTGTGTGTGTGGTGTTTGTGTGTGTGTGTGTGTTGGGTGGTGTTGTGTGGTGCTGTTTTTGTCATGAGTGTGGGGTGGGTGGGTGTGTGTGGTTGTGGCTGGTTGTTCGCGGAGTGTGTGTGGGGGTGGTGTGTGTGGTGCGCTGTTGAAGATGAGTGTTTGTGTGTGCTGTTGTAGACTGAGTGTGGTGTGGTGCTGTTTGTAGATAGTGGGTGTGTGTGTGTGGTGTTCGTATGTGGTGGCTGTTGTAGATGAGTGTGTGTGTGTGTGTGTTGGGTGCTGTTGTAGATGAGTGTTTTGTGTGTGTGGGTGTGTGTTGGCTGTTATAGATAGTTTGGTGTGTGTGTTGTGTGTTTGTTTGTGTGTTTTTGTGTGTGTGTTTGTGTGTTTGTGTGAGTGTTTGTGTGTTTGTGTGTGTGGTGTGTGTGTGTGTGCTTGTTGTAGATTGTTGAGTGTGTGTGTTTGTGTTGCAGTCAGAGGAGGACAGACAGCTTCAGGAGGAGCTGGAGATGCTCGTGGAGAGACTCAGTGTAAGTGCAATGCTTTTATTCTTCTATGAAATGCACACCGATGACATAATCGTCCATATTTCGCAATCCAATTAAATAATATAAGACAAAAATTGAATAATGATAATCAACCCTAAATAGTAATGATATAAATAATAATAATATATACCCCAAATTAGATAAATACTAACATACCAAACTAAATAAACATAAAAGACGTTGTAAACTTTTAGAATATTGAAAATAAAAAATGCTATAAAAACAAACAGAGACCAAATTAAATTGAATGGGTTAAAGTAATTAGACATGTTTTCTTGGCAACTAACTGAGATAAGCTGACGTTAAAGTATTAAAATTACTAAAAACTGAAAAAAAAAAGAATTTTGAAACATTAAAAATGAAAAAACCAAAGTAAAAAATAAGGTTAGTGCTAAAATGAACAAAATGGAAATAAAAGGACGTTACAACTATTTATAATACATTGAAAAAGAATAAAAAATGCAAAAAAAAAAAATCCAAATCAAAGTAATAGGTTAAAGATAATTAGACATGTTTTCTTGGCAACTAACTGAGATAAGCTGACGTTAAAGTATTAAAATTACTAAAAACTGAAAGTAAAAGAAATTGAAACTTTGCTGAAATGTATAAAAAAAATTTAAATAAAGTTGAAGTACAAAAAATACTAAAACTGAAAAAAAAAGATAAAACAATTTTGAAATAATTAAAAATAATAAAAATGCTAATAAAAAAAAACCCAAATCAAATTTTATATTTTAAAGATAATTAGAAATGTTTTATTAGCAACTAACTGAAATAAGTTGACGTTAAGGTATTAAAATTACTAAAAACTGAAGAAAAAAAAGAATTTTGAAATATTAAAAATGATTTAAAAAAGTAAGAAAATAAGGTTAAGTGCTAAAATGAACAAAACTGAAATAAAAATCCATTAAACTATGTTAGAAATAATTAAATAGCATAAAAATGCAACAAAAAAAAAAAAAAAAAAATTTAATATTTTTCAGATAATTAGAAATGTTTTATTAGCACTAACTGAAATAAGTTGACTTAAGAGGTATTTAAATACTAAAAACTGAAGAAAAAAAAAGATTTTGAATATTAAAATCGAATTTTAAAAAGTAAGAAAATAAGGTTAAGTGCTAAAATGAACAAAACTGAAATAAAAAGAAATACAAACTGTTTTGAAATATTAAATGCAAAAAAATGTTTGCGAATAATGTCATTAACCATTTTCACGAAACAATCAAATCCTTATGCAAAAAGTCGCGTTCTGACCTATTATTTCCCACCGGATGTCTGTGTTTCTCAGGAGAAGGACACGTCTCTGTATCGTCCGGCTCTGGAAGAACTGCGGCGTCAGATTCGCTCCTCCACGACCTCCATGACATCGGTGCCTAAACCGCTCAAGTTCCTGCGACCGCATTACGCCAAACTCAAGGAGATCTACCAGAACATGACGTCAGGAGACAACAAGGTGTGCGTCTGCGGCGTCAGGCAGGCAGCGTGATCTGAGGAGTGTTTGTGTGCGGTCTGACTGTCTCTCTCTCTCCGTTTCACAGCAGTTCTGCGCTGACGTGGTGTCTGTTCTCGCCATGACCATGAGCAGCGAGCGAGAGTGTCTGAAATACCGTCTGCTGGGCTCACAGGAGGAGCTGGCCTCATGGGGACACGAATACGTCCGGTACGACACGCTAGAGACACAGACATTACACCAGTGTCATGCTAACTGGAACTAATGGAAATCATTTTTAATATATGTTATGAAAAACTAAAACTAAAATTAGTGATGTTGCTTTGGCCACTAACTGAAATAAGTACTTAAATGACAAAATAAAGGTGTTATTTTTTTATTTTAATTTGCTTTTAGTCAAGCTTTTTTTAAAAAGTGGATTTTTTTTTTTTTTTTTTTTTTCTAATTAGCTTTATATTGATCGTTCAATTAGTGATCATCTATAAACGAACTTTGATATGTTGGCCGCTAATCTGAAAAGTAAGCTTAATAGAATTTACAACTACAACGACAGCAGCATTTTAATTTGATAAGGTTCTGGTTTTCATTTAGTTTAGTTTCAGTCATTATGTGCTCTTTCATTTTTATTATGATGTTGTATACATTTCTAATTAGCATTTTAATTTTTAATTTCAGTTCGAAATATTTATACATTTTATACCAAAATAGAACAGTTGTCTTTGGTCAAAAATAATTGTTTGTTATATCAACAAAAATGCATTTACAGTGATCTTATGAATGTTAAATTATCATCATTATTATAATTATTATTATCATCATTATTATAATTATAATTATTATTTATTCTTCCCCCTCTATAGTGAGAACAAATGTGTTGCTTTGGATATTTTTTTAAACAACAATTTGCATTTTTAAAGGTGCATAACATAATGACTAAAATTAAAATGAAAACTGAAAATATGAAAAAATAAAACAAAGCCCCCCCCCCCCCCCCCTCAAATATTTATAATATATAAACAAATCAAAAAATGTTGTTTTGGCCATTAACTGAAATACAATGTTTAGGTTTCAAGTATTAAAATTACTAAAACTACAAAAAAAAAAATCGAAATATTTTTTTAAAAGCAATAAAAAGGAGAAAAGTGCATAAAATTACAAAAATCCGTTAACATAAACAGAACCTTTAACTGAACAAAAACTCAAAAATGTCCTCATTTGTAAGTCGCTTTGGATAAAAGCATCTGCTAAATGACTAAATGTAAATAATATATATGTCCTTTTTTAAAAATTAAAATGAATGTATAAAAATAAAAGCTAATTCTAAATATTTATGCATTCAATAATAGTATGTAAATAATACTGAAATAGCACTGTATTAGACTAGAAACCAGTGATCTCGGTTTAATTTATGTTTGTTAATTTTCTTGAAGTTTTGCATTTCTATGAACCTCACAAACTTGCCTTTGACGAGTTGTTGCTCAGAAGTGCAGTCTGATTTCATTCGTGTCTAAAACGAACTAAATGAGCCGGTCGGTGACCTGATCTTGTGTGTGTTTGCAGGCATCTGGCAGGAGAGGTGGCTAAGGAATGGCAGGAGATCGAGGAAGGGGATAAAGCTCAACAGGAAGTGCTGCTGAAGCTGGTCAAAGAGATCGTCCCGTATAACATGGCCCATAATGCCGAGCACGAGGCCTGTGACCTCCTGATGGAAATCGAGCGGCTTGACATGCTGGACACGTACATCGACGAAAACGCCTACTCTAAAGTCTGCCTGTACCTGACCAGGTGAGACGCGGTTACCCACAGTGCATCTGAGCACGTGTCTCTGAGTGTGTCGTCCCGCTCTGATCTGTGTTTGTGTCTCCAGCTGTGTGAGTTACGTCCCCGAGCCGGAGAACTCGGCTCTGCTGAAATGCGCCCTCAACATCTTCCGCAAGTTTAACCGTTACCCAGAAGCCCTCAGGCTCGCGCTGATGCTTAATGACGTGGAGCTGGTGGAGAACATCTTTACTTCCTGCAAGGACACGTATGACGCACGTGAAAAATCCTAAAACTGAATCTCAACCTGGTTTGCATGGATAGTAACGTCTGCTGTGTGTGTGTGTGTGTGTTCAGTGTCATTCAGAAGCAGATGTCGTTCATGTTGGGTCGACACGGCATGTTCCTGGAGCTCAATGAAGATGTGGAGGATTTTGAAGATCTGACGGAGATCATGTCCAACGTGCAGCTCAACAGCAACTTCCTTGCCCTCGCTAGAGAGGTGAGGAAATACACTCACACACACATTCTTACGCACGCACGCACGCACTCGCACACTCACTCACACACACACACACTCTCCCACACACACACACACTCTCTCCCCACGCTCTCATACATACACACACTCACACACACACACACACTCTCACACACACACACACTCTCGCACAAACAGTCACACACACACACACTCTCACACACACCACACAGACACTCTCACACAAAACTCCCGCACACACCACTCACTCACACACATCAGCTCACCATCACACACACACGCACACTCTCTATCGCCCTCACCCGCCCACACACGCACGCACGCAAACACATTCACACGCCACACACCTCTCCGACGCACAAAACAACACACACTCCCTCCTCCTCACACAGACCACTCACGCACTCAATCACTCTCACACTCACTCCACACCACACTCTCACGCACACTACACTCACACGCACACACACTCACGCACAAACACT
The DNA here is from genome assembly GCA_018155175.1 of Sinocyclocheilus anophthalmus. NCBI lineage: Eukaryota > Metazoa > Chordata > Actinopteri > Cypriniformes > Cyprinidae > Sinocyclocheilus > Sinocyclocheilus anophthalmus. The sequence goes on along the minus strand of JADLZN010002462.1, from coordinate 36,416 downwards.
TCACACGCACACACACTCTCACGCACAACACCACCTCACTCACTCTCTCTCACAACACCTCACTCTCCCACACGCCTCTCACACACACACTCACACACTCACTCACACACTCCACTCACTCACTCACTCACACACACACCTCTCACACACTCACTCACTCACTCAATCACACACACACACACACACACGCACTCACGCACACACACTCTCTCACACACATACATTCTCTCACACACTCACACACACTCACGCACTCACTCACTCACTCACACTCTCACACACACTGACTCACTCCCTCTCACACACACTCACACCCTCACTCACACACACACACTCACGCACAAACCCTTCATCACGCACACACCTCTCAACCACAAACAAACACACACACTCCATCTCTCTCCACCACACACACTCACTCTCACACTCCCTCACACACGCACACACACACACTCTCACTCACTCACACACTCACTCTCACACACACACACTCACGCTCACTCACACACCTCACACACACACACGTCTCTCACTCACTCTCTCTCAACTCACACACTCTCCACTCACTCACACACACAACACTCTCACACACACTCACAACGCACTCACACACGGCACTCACGCGGCACCTCATGTCACTCACGCACATCCACTCACACACTCACCTCACATCACTCACACACAACTCACTCAGCCGCCCGCCACACACCCCTCACTCACACATCGACACACACACACACACACACACACTCTCACTCACTCACACACACACTCTTTCTCTCTCACTCACTCACTCACACACTCACGCTCACTCACACACTCACTCACTCTCTCTCACGCACTCTCACACGGCACTCTCACCCGCAACACGCACTACACACGCGCACTCTCACGCACTCACCAATGCGCAACACACTCACTCTCACACGCACCACTCCCGTACGTCTGCACACACCCTCCAACACTCCCCGCACACACTCACTCACTCTCTACACACTCACACTCGACGCGCACACCTCACTCAGCTCACACACTCACGCGCACAAACTCACTACACCACTCTCCCCCCCACTCACACTCTCACACTCACACGCACACTCACACGCATTCTCTCTCTCTCTCACACGCACTCTCACACACGCACTATATATTTGATATTATTTCAATTGTAAAGTGCAGTTGTAAATATGCATCACGGTAGTTGGACCAAATTTAAATAATTTAAATGTTAATAAAAAATATCATTCTGTCCAGACAAGATCATTTTATACCTCTATGACAATAATGGGAATGTAAATTATTATTATTTCAACCACATATTGAGAATAGGTTTTTTTGCATTACAATGAATTTCATGGAAAGTTTGCTTTGCCTTGAAAAGTCTGAAGAAAATATATTTTTTAATTTTTATATATAAATAATTTATAATTACTTATATGAAAAAATTCTTAAATTCATTCATCAATTCTATAAATGAATGTGTGTATATAGTAATGGCGTTTATATAGAACAAATAATTATAGAAATTTTTTTACTTATAACCTAGGTTGCAACAAAGGTGTAACATTTCCAGTAATTTCGGAACCATTCCAGACATTATTAGAAACATTGCCAGGATTTTTTGGGGGAATCTTCCTGGGATTTTTGGAAAGATTCGGAAATGTTCCACGCCTCGCACCCACTCTACTTTGATGTGTGGGAAAAATACTACGCTATAATATCTTTGATATAAATTAGGTCCTTACAGGTCATTTTATATGTTTGTTTGGACATTTGTCGTGAAATCTATTTTATTGTCATGTCAATCGTGGTTTTTTAATATCGTGTAGTTTTTAACTAGATTAGATATTGTAACAAGTAATTCTTGTAGATGTTTGATGTTTTATTTTGATTCTTTTGTCTGAAGCTGGACATCATGGAGCCGAAAGTGCCAGACGACATTTACAAAACCCACCTGGAGAACAACCGTAAGCCGCTTCAGCTCTCACGAGGAATGTGACGCGGTGTTTCATGTGTTTTACATGCGGTGTTTCTCTCTCAGGGTTCGGCAGCAGCGGCTCACAGGTGGACTCCGCTCGCATGAATCTGGCCTCCTCTTTCGTCAACGGCTTCGTTAACGCCGCATTCGGACAGGACAAGCTGCTCACGGAGGACGGAAACAAATGGCTCTACAAGAACAAGGACCACGGTGAGAGCAGGCTCATGTCTGGGCAGTTGCACGACATTAATCTGACGATCTGTGATGAGATGTGTGTTTGTTGCAGGCATGCTCAGCGCGGCGGCGTCTCTGGGAATGATTCTGCTGTGGGACGTGGACGGCGGGCTGACGCAGATCGATAAATATCTTTATTCATCCATGACTACATCAAGGTCGATCCCCACACTCAATAGTGTGCTCACTTCACAGTCTGCATGATTTGGTTTGGGGGGGGGGGGGGGGGGGGGGGGGGGGGGGGGAAGGGGGGGGGTGGTGGGGGGGGGGGTGGGGGGGGGATCTAATTTTCAATCACATAGCGATTTTTTGTTATATATATATATTATATATATATAATATTATGACTAGATATAATAAGAAGAATTGTTGTTTTTATTATTATTCCAATGTTGAACCAATAAAATTTAATGTTTTGCATTTGACCCTGGAGCACAAAAGCAGTGTTAAGTCGCTTGGGTATATTTGTAGCAGTAGCCAACAATACATTGTCTGGGTCACAATTATACATTTCTCTTTTTATGCCAAAAATCATTAGGATATTAATAAAGATCATGTTCCATGAAGATATTTCGTAAATCTCCTACCGTATATATATCAAAACTTAATGTTTGATTAGTATTATGCATTGCTAAAGGCTTCATTTGGACAACTTAAAGATGATTTTCTCATATTTCGATTTTTTTGCACCCTCAGATCCAGATTTTCAAATAGTTGTATCTCGTACAAATATTGTCCGATCCTAACAAACCACACATCAATGGAAAGCTTATTTATTCTGCTGTATATGACGTAATAAATCTCAATTTTGAAAAATTGACCCTTATGGTTTTGTGCTTCAGGGTCACATATTTCACTGGGGGGGGGGGGAGAATGAAGAAATATAACACGTAACCATAAGTAATAATTATTATATATTATATTTCCATTTTTATTATATTTTTTTTTATTTTAATATTTTTTATTTAATTTTACAGTACAACTGTGAATGACTGTTCTATAGTTCTTGTCAGTCCGGAGCGCTGTTGGCTGTGGGATCGTTAACTCCGCTTCGTAACGAGTGGTGATCCCGCTCTGGCGCCGCTGTCGGATTACGTCCTCCCTACAGCAAACAATCATGGAGGATCGAGCCTTTTCGGGTTAATCAGAATGACAAATCATTAGAAGTTTTTTAGGGCCCTATGAAATCCCAGGTTTTTTCCTAACTTGAGCTTATAGAATATATAATATTTATTGTATAATTGATTATTCATATCTTTTTATATAATATAGTTTAATATTTATTATATAACGACTTTTTTTTTTAGTTGGTTGTGTGAATTTACGCTTGTATTTAACGATAGTTTTATCAAATTATAGTTTTTATTTATATTATTTTTAAAAATTTAATTTACAATTTAATTCATAAAACTTTTTACAGATGTAATACTTTGTTATTACATTTTAACAATATCGGCGCCGTATGATTTTTTATTATTTTTCAGAACTTCTTTTTAATTAGTCTGAATTTTTTGTTTTCAATGATTTTTTTAAATTGATCATTTAAAATGGTCATCACATTAGTGCCTAAAGTTATTAATCATAATTCTTTCATTTTAAAAACAAAAAATTGTTTATCTTAATATAATGTTTTAACAAATTAGTATATATCATATAAGATAAATAGTGGAACATTTCTGTCGTATTTGCTTTCTCTTAACTGAACTTTTGTTTTTGGTGGGTTGTAGTGAGGATCTGAAGTTTTCTGTGTGTATGTATTTTAGGATGCTTTTCACGGAATTGTGTTTGCTGTGTCTTGCGGTTGGTCTGGCGTACGCCGCTCTAACAGAAGATGTTCTCTCGCGCTGCTTCCTGTCTGGGACTCCAAATCCAGCATGGAGGTGTGTGTGTGTGTGTGTGTGTGTGTGTGTGTGTGTGTGTGTGGTGTGTGTGTGTGGTGTGTGTGTGTGTGTGAGTGAGGGAGAGAGTTAGGGCTGTCAAAATGGCTGAAAAACTACATTCGAATTTTGTGCTTAAATATTATCAATATTCGAATTATATTCTAATTTAAAATGCATAATTTCAGTTTGGGTGAAGAAAAGCTTTTGGCTTCTCTCCTGAAGCCACAAGAGGGCGCATCGAGCATAAGATAACATGACTATCTGTGAAAAAAAAGTGCATAATGTTTAAAATAATGTTTATAAACCAATTATAAATAATTAAGTTACTTAAACAACTATAAACAAAACAGCATCATGTATGTATGCATAGTTTAATACAAAGTGCCTAAAGCCAATCACACAGAGTACATTTTTCGTTTTAAAAACACGAGTTGCAGTGGGATGGGGGAAAAACCCGCCATAAAGTCTCGAGATATGTTTTTTTTCAAAGTTGAACTTGCATTAATTTTTACATGGCTTTCTAAACATGCGGTTCTCTTGTGCGAGACGCGAGTGCAACGGTGATAGATGCGCGAAATATGCGTTCTGCGTGAAGGATTTGGTTTCAGTTTTGACGTAAAGAAGAACTTCTCCGCATTGATGTTCTCTTTTCCCGCAATATTTGTAATTAACAACGCAGCAGCGCCGCATCTAGTGGCTTCAACTGGATAGACTAACAAAAACATTAAAATGCAATGACACTTACATCGGCATTGCATCTCGTGCGCCACTGATATGGCTGCCTCCTTAACGCACACCTAAATTTCGAATGCAACTTTTTTTTTTATTCAAATGTGGATTTTTATTTTAAATTCGACAAATATTCGAAATTGGAATTTTTTTTTGACAGCCCTAGTGTGTGTGTGTGTGAGAGTGTGTGTGTGTGTGAGAGAATGTGAGAGAGAGTGTGAGAGTGTGTGTGTGTGTGTGTGTGAGAGAGTGAGAGTGTGTGTGTGTGGGAGAGAGAGAGAGAGTGGGAGTGTGTGTGTGAGTGTGTGTGGGTGAGAGAGGTGAGTGTGGTGTGTGTGTTAGAGAGTGAGAGTTGTGTGTGTGTGTGAGGAGTGGTTGTGTGTGTGGTGTGAGAGAGTGCTGTGGTGTGCGTGTGTGTTGTGCGGAGGGTGAGTGAGTGAGTGTGTTGGTGGAGTGAGTGATTGTGTGTGTGAGAGAGTGATGTGTGTGTGTGTGGTGTGTGTGTGTGAGAGAAGTGAGTGAGTGTGTGAGCGTGCGTGCGTGTGTGTGTGTGAGAGAGTGAGTGTGTGTGTGTGTGAGTGTGTGTGTGCTGTTTGTGTGTGAGAGAGTGAGTGTGTTAGTGCTGAGTGTGGTGGTGTGAGAGAGTGAGTGTGTGTTGTTGTGTGTGTGTGTGTTTGTGTTGTGTGAGTGTGTGTGAGTGAGTGAGAGTGTGGGTGTGTGAGTGAGTGAGTGGTGTGTGTGTGTGGATGTGTGTGTGTGTGTGGGTGTGTGTTGTGTGTGAGAGAGATTGAGTGAGTGGGGTGTGTGTGAGAGAGGAGTGTGTGTGTGTGTGAGAGAGAGAAAGAATGAGTGTGTGTGTGTGTGAGAGAGTGAGTGTGTGTGTGGTTGTGGGCGAGAGTGTGTGTGTGTGTGTGTGGTGGTGAGTGTGTGTGTGTGAGTGAGAATGAGTGAGTGTGAGTATGAGTGAGTGAGTGTGTGTTTGAGTGAGTGAGCGTGTGTTTGAGTGAGTGAGCGTGTGTGTGTGTGTGAGTGTGTGTGAGAGTGAGTGTGTGTGTGTGTGTGTGTTGTGAGAGACGTGGAGTGTGTGTTGTGGAGTGATTGTGTGTGTGTGTGTGTGAGTGTGGTGTGTGTGTGTGTGTGAGAGAGGAGTGTGTGAGTGCGTGTGCATGAGTGAGAGTGTGTGGGTGTGTTGTGTGTTGTTGTGGGGTGTGTGTGTGTGTGTGTGTGTGGTGTGAGTGTGTGTGTGTGTGTGTAGATGGTGTGTGGTGTGTGTGTGTGTGTGTGAGAGAGAGTGTGTGAGGTGTGTTTGTGAGTGTGTGTGTGAGATGGTGTCTGATTAGTCCGTGTGTGTCCGTGCAGGTGGCTGGAGTGCGGCGCCTGGCGTGTGGGATGATCGTGGGTTTCCTGTACTGATGGGCACTTCCACCGTCCTGCAGACCACAGTGAGAAAGCTAGCGGGAGCCAAAGACAACTTCGCATCGCTTGCTGCCCCTCGGCCTCTGGGACCTCAACCACCTTGGTAACACAAAATACATACACACAATAATAATCTAAGTGCAATTTTGATAAAGTTGCCATTGAGTGTTTTTATTTTTCTTGTTTTTTTTTTCCTGTAACTATCTTTTTTTCTTTTTATATTATTTTATCTGTATATCTAAAATATAATATGCAATTATTATTATATTAACAATTTTTTTTTTTTTTTTTTTGTTGTCCTTTATTTAACCAAATATAGCTTACTGCATTTAAAAATCTTTTAGATATTGCTAATTGTTTCTGATGAAAAAAATTTGAAATTTTTTTTATTAAAATGTGTAAAGTATTACTGTTGGCAGTATTTCACTGTACTAAATTAAAAAATTAGCAGTTAGATTAATATAAACTAATTTTGCGTGTAGTGTAGTAAAATTTACAATGCTTATATTTATTTCTTAATTTTTTCATTTTCAACATTCCAAAATCAAGCTTTTATTTTAGAGCAATACTTAAGGTTTAATGTTTTAATTAAAACGTCATTGAAAAGTGTTAGTCCTTAACTTTACAAATAAAAACATGTATGATTATTACTTTAAGTACATTTTGCTGTGCAAATATAATATAATATAAACATAGTATAACTTTGTCCATTTCTTTAAGTTACACCAAACTTATATCATAATTTATAGTACTTATTCTATATTATTCGTTTATTATATAATATACTTTTTATTTTGGAGGTTGTAGTGAATCTTTTGAGTTTCTGTCCTATTAAAATTAGAAATAGGACAATTGCAATATTCCCAGTGAAATAAAACAGTCTTTAAGAAAAAATTATTTAATTTTGCAACAGTAAATGTATAATACAAATATTTTTCGGCTGTCCTTAATTTCTCAATTAAAATGTGATGATGTGATAAATTTTTCAGCATTACTATACACTAATAATTTTAAAATCTATTATCGTTTTTTATTATGATTATTAGGCGTCAAGAAAAGATTTTAATTATATTTTCTTTATTATTTGATAAGAAATTAGTATTGCTATGGCGGTATTGCCCTGTAAAATAAAAAAGACTATTGAAGAAAAATAATATACTCCTAATAAAAATGTAATAAGTTGTTATTTACGTTTAGTATTGTAAAATTATATCTAATATTTATGGCTGTTTTAATTTCTTAAAGCATCAAGCGTTTATTTTAAAACAGCTTTTACTGTGAACTGCTGGCATGTAAATGAATATTGAATATGTATATTGAAACACACAGCATACAGCTTTTAAAGCAATAATCCCCATGAAGCCGTGGTTTACAGTGAATTTATAACCGCTAGGGGGCGTTGTTAGGTACGAGTGTCTAAAATTTTTACAGTCTACAATTTTACAATTTTTACAGAGATTTTACACTCACTTGTATATATTTTGAATACAGGTAAAGGTGAGACGATTGAGACGACTCTAGCAGCTCTTCAAGTCGTTCCCGAACCCTTCCGTAGCTTCAGCAACACGCTGGTGGACGTCTGCGCATACGCAGGTGAGTCGCGTGTCTCTCAGCTCACACGGTTAATATAAAACACACTCGTAACCGTCTGTGCGTCTGTGTCTCAGGCTCCGGGAACGTGCTGAAGGTGCAGCAGCTGCTGCATATCTGCAGCGAACACTACGACAACAAGGACAAAGACGACGATAAAGACAAGAAAGACAAAAAAGACAAAGATAAGAAGGAGACGACGGCAGATATGGGCCTCCCATCAGTGTGTGGGTGGTGTTGTCTGTGTGTGTGTGTGTGTGTGTGTATGTGTGTGTTGTGTGTGTGTGTGTGGTGGGTGAATTGTTTGTGTGTGTGTTGTGTTTGTGGTGTGTGGTGTGTGTGTGTTGTGTGTGTGTGTGTTTGTGTGTTTTGTGTGTGTGTGTGTGTTCTGTGTGTGTGTGTGTGTGTGTGGTGGTTGTGTGTGTGTGTGTGTGTGTGGTGTGTGTGGGTGTGTTGTGGTGTGTGTGTGTGTGTAGGTGTTGTGGTTGTGTGTGTGTGTGTGTGGTGTGTGTGTGTGTGGGTGTTGTGTGCTGTGTGTGTTGTGTGTGTGTGTGTGGTGTGTGTGTGTGTGTGTGTTTGTGTGTGTTTTTGTGTGTGTGTGTGGTTGTGTGTGTTTTTGTGTGTGTGTGTGTGGTGTGTGTGTGTTGTGTGTGTGGTGTTGTTGTGTGTGTGTGTGTGTGTTGGTGTGTGTTGGTCCATCGTCAGTAGACTCAATCGATGATGATGATATGGTGATTGATGATGATTATGAGGTGATGATCGCTGCCGGTGTGGCGGTGCTGGCATCGCTCTCATCGCTATGGTGATGAGATCGGCTCAGAAATTGCCCTGCTCACGTTTTGGTCACCTGGTGATCCGCTGCCGGAACCCAGTGTGTCACTACTGTCTCACAGAAACCCACTGTTAAATTATGTTTTCTTGGGCCAAATAAATAAATAAAACCGTAACTTAAATAAATATATCTTAGTTTAGTAAATGTAATTGTTAATTTACTTAATTCCTAATATCTTATAATAAACTTATATTTTTTTGTAATATTAATATTATAATATATATTACATAGTATATTATAGTTTATTTTAAGTTATTTTATTAATAAATACTACCTATTAATATTTATTATTTATACAGATGTTTATTTTACATTTAACTGTAATTAGTCTAATTTAATTAAATTATTATTCTATTTAATTATTAAATTATATAAAATTTAATTTATTTCATTAAATGCATAATTTATTAATAATCTACATATTAATTTCGGTCAATTCTTGGTCATAAGTTAATAGATTAAATATTATGATAATGTATTATATGTATTCAAACATAGCATTTTATGATAAATAAGTAAATAATGTATTTATTATATAACGTATTATGATATGCTATTAAATTCCGTATGTGAAAATACATTATTGAATTATATAAAAGTATTTATGAGTAATATATAATTTCGGTAAACTTAATTTAGTGTTTATATTTATTGGTATTTAAAATATTATTTTATTTACTACATATAACATTTATTATATAATAGTATATCATTAAATAGAAAATGTAATCTTTTATTAGAAATAACATAGGCTTTTATTTAAAGTAATTCCATAAGACTTATTGATCTAAATGTTTATATATTCATTTCTATTTATTTAACATTTATATATATATATATTTGTTTTATTTAACTCTATTATTTGATTAATAACTCCAAATATGTATAGTTTTTTTAATTTTTAATATTATAATTTTTGCATATGTTAAATTTATTTATGTATAATTTATTTAAATCATTGGTTTTTAATCATATAAATATCATGTAAGTGTAGATATTTATATGAAATTCAATAATGTAGAACATTTTTAATAAATACAATTATATAATACATGTTTATATAAATCTTAGTAATGATAGTAATTTTCTTACATGTAATGTATTTCATAATTCTTCATTATAAATGAATATATTATTTCGTTTTTAAATATTAGCTATAATATTTATTATTGTAATTTGTTACATTTTAATGTATGTAATTATATAATAAATAAATGCATCCACAGGAACAAGCATGAGATTGAGCTCTTCATGCTGTTTATTTTGCTAAAGCTGTCTCTTGGTGCATTCCGCTGCGTTACGGCGAGCCCACGTTAAGGAGGGCGGTGCCTTTAGCGCTCGCTCTGATCTCCGTCTCGAACCCGAGGCTGAACATCCTGGACACTCTCAGCAAGTTCTCCCACGACGCCGACCCCGAGGTGGCCCACAACGCCATCTTCGCCATGGGCATGGTGGGCAGCGGTCAGTGTCCTGCCAATCCATCACATCATGCAGTGCCTCGACCAATCAGAGCGGGCTGCTGAGGATGCGGTTGTCATGGTTACTGTGTTGCTCTCTTCCGCAGGCACTAATAACGCACGTCTGGCGGCGATGCTCAGGCAGCTGGCGCAGTATCACGCCAAAGACCCCAACAACCTGTTCATGGTCCGACTCGCACAGGTGAGGCTTCACGTCTCTCAGCAGCACTTCAGGTCATGTGACTCGCTCTCGTTTGTGTTTGTTGCTGCTGTTGTTTCGACTGTTAATGAGCGCTGGGATCTGAGACACTTTAACACGCACCGCTCTAAACGCTCGACTTTACTGAGGTTCTATCCGAGATTTTTGATGCGGTAAGCGGTGTACATTTTGGGCCTTTATTTAGAAAACTAAAATGGTTTCTATCTACAGAAGTCTATAGAATGCAAAAACTTTGAAGCTCATAGAACAATGCAGATAGAACCTTATAATTCCAAGGCGGCGATATGTATATCATCTATATATTCCCCTAAAAATCAGAAGGAAAAAATAAGATATTGTATTTTGTATCTCAATGCTGTATTGTTTTTAAATCAGCATAAATTAAAGACAATAAACACAAAATAACACCGGTACAATTTTACATGTTAAATGTAATTATTCTAATCACTTATTATATAATTAATAAAATGTAATATTTATTTACATTTGTTTATGAGTAAAAATAAATATTAATATATTTAAATATGAGTAGTACAATTTTATATATTTAATGTATCATTTATTATAATCATTTCTATTGAATTTAATGTAATTTAGAATTATAAAACACATTTCTGTACATAATAAGTGTACTGTATTTTTTCATTTTTTTAATCAGTATAACTTAAAGACAGTAAACAATAAATGCTGTCCGTGTGTTTAAATCCCAGTGGTTGTTTTGTATTATCAATATTTTTATTACTTTTTCTTATTATTTTTTAATTTTCTTTTAGCTGTAGTCATTTGATGTTGCGTTTGCCGTTTTTGTTTTCCCAATACTGTCTATTTAGCTTTATTTTAATTTCAGTTTTAATAATTTTAGTACTCTATTTTTATTTCAGGGCACCATTTCTTCTTTTTGTGTTTTTAAGTTCAGTTTTTCATCTAATATATAATATATGTGATTTTGGGCTAAATGTTTAAATTATTCATAGTGTTAGTTAAGATCACAACATATGAGAGATATGTCATAATCTAAATATAAGAGTTTATTTTTTTTATTTCTACAATTTAAGATTTATAAAAATATATAAAGCGGTATAAAGTATATTGAATGAAGTATATATAAGTGACAGTTAGTGGTTATTTAGTAATTTACTCTCCTATTGTAATATTTTATTAAAATTTGGAGAAATTCATATCGTTATAAAAATATATTCAAATAAGGATGATATAAATATTGTTCTTTTTTTTAGTTCATTTTAATTGTAACAATTGTTCTTGCTCGTCGTCCCTTTAAAAAAAAAATATTATTTAGATTTATTTTTGATTTCAGTTTTAGTCCATTTTAGTCTTATTTCAGTTGTCAAGGCAAGGTTTTTGTCATCCCGGTTTGTATTTCTTTTTCAGCGTTTTCACTAATGAAAACAGATTCTTATAGTTTGTTTTTAGTTAACAGTAACTGTAATTCTTCACATTATAATATAAAATATAATAATTATAATTAAAATACGAAAACTGTTTATTACAGTGTTTTAAGAGTTTTTCCTTTTTTTGTGCTGAAATATAACACTGGCGTGTTCTTGACAGGTTTGTTAGAGATGGTGACATTTCCTTAATTCCCCGTGTGTGCGTGCGTCTGTCTGTGCGTGCGTGGCGTCTGTCTGTCTGTGCGCGCCGTGGTCTGTGTGTGTCTGTTGTGCGCAGCGTGTGTGTGTGTGTGTGTCTGTCTGTGTGTGTGTGTGCGCAAAGCTGCGTGTCTGTCTGTGTTTCTGTCCTTCTGTCTTATGTGTTGCGCGCGTGTCTGTGTGCGCGCGTGGCGTGTGTGTGTCGTGTGGTGCGCGTGGTCTGTCTGGTCGGTGTGTGCGTGTCGAGTCTTGTCTGCTCGCGTGTCTGCAGGTTGTATGTGTCTGCTGTGTGCGCGCGTGTGTCTGTGTGTGTGTCTGTGTGTGTGTGTGCGCGCGTGAGTGAGTGTGAGTGTGTGTGTGTGTGTGTGTGTCTGTTTGTCTGTCTGTCTTTCTGTCTGTCTGTGTCTGTCTGTCTGTCTGTGTCTGTCTGTGTCTGTCTGTGTCTCTGTGTGTGTGTGTGTGCGCGTGTCTGTGTGTGCACGTGTGCATGTGTGTGTGTGTCTGTGTCTGTCTGCGAGTGTGTGTGTGTGTGTGTGTGCGTGTCTGTGTCTGTGTCTGCCGCCCGCGTGTGCGTGTGCGCGCGTGTCTGTGTGTGTCTGTGTGTGTGTGTGTGTGTGTGTGTGTGTGTGTGTGTCTGTCTGTCTGTGTGTGTGCGTGTGTGTGTGTGTGATTGTGTGTGTCTGTGTGTGTGTGTGTTTGTGTGTGTGTGTTTTTCAGGGTCTCACTCATCTGGGGAAAGGCACGCTGACGCTCTGTCCGTATCACAGTGACCGGCAGCTCATGAGTCAGGTGGCTGTAGCTGGACTCCTCACGGTCCTCGTGTCCTTCCTAGACGTCAAGAACAGTAAGAGCTTCACTGCAGCGCCTGTAGTATCTGTCTTAACATGTGTCTGAAATAATGCAGTGTGTCTGTGTGCAGTAATCCTGGGGAAGTCTCATTACGTTCTGTACGGGTTGGTGGCGGCGATGCAGCCTCGTATGCTGGTCACATTCGACGAGGAGCTCAGACCGCTGCCGGTGTCTGTGCGAGTGGGACAGGTGCGTGTCTGTAACATACGTTTAACATCTGTAGCATTCAGACGTTTGAGGTCGTGAGATTTCTTGGTTTTTGAAAGAAGTCTCTTCTGCTCGAACGCGTCAAGGGCGCATGGTATTTGATCAAAATTCTTAACAATGTGAAATATTATTACAATGTAAAACTGTTTTCTAAGTGATTGTTTAAACTGTTAATTATTCCTGTTGATTGCAGCTGTATTTCCAGCATCATTACTCCAGTCTTCAGTGTCACATGATCTTCAGAAATTTGCTGCTCAAGAAACATTTCTGATTAAGTTATTCAAAAATAAGTTAAAATACAGCATATTTACATAGCAAATGCATAGCAGTTTTAACAGTTAAAATAATATCAGCAATGCAATATATATATATTTTTAGTGCAACAAACTGTAGTTTTGTATTGCCACAGCATACAACGAAATATAATAGTGCAAGTAATTTTAACAATTAAATGCAAAATAAAATGCATAAAATATAATATTTATTCAAAATATATTACATTTTTTTCCTTTTGATTTAACATTTTTGGGCATGACAAAAACTGTAGCTTTGTAGTTGCACGAATACAATAATAATATTCAGGACTACGTCACAATAATAGAGAAAATAGTTTTAGCAATTAAAATATCAGCAGTGCAAAATAAATGCCATAATATATATTTCTATAAAAATATATATTTAATTTATTTTTAATGTGACAAAATGTGTCCTCTATATGCGACGAGAAACTGTTCAAAAATAACTGTAAAAATAATAGTGCCAAAAAGAAACCAATCCGATGTATATTTGACATTTGAGGCTTAATACTATTGAAAAGCACTAAACGTTTTTCAGTTAGTGTGTTTTGAGCTTTTTTATTTTCATATAAAAATACGGCATTCAGTTGCATCAAACAATGGTATAAACATCATTCAATGTAAATTGTGGTAATTGTAATTAATAATCGCAATTATAATTTCAAGGGAATAATTGACAATTATGTCATATTTTTGTCATAATTGTGCAGCACTACCAGTAGTGTAAAATGAAATGCATAAAATATAATATACAAACTATATATATTTTCTTTTGATTTTTTTTTTTGTGTGGGGCAAACTGTAGCTTTGTATTGCCACAGAGTATAAAGACAAACTGTTTAAAAAAAAAATGTATATATTATATATTAATCAAATATTATATTATAAAAAAAGATTATATAAATATATTGTAAACGTTTTTATTAATTAAAATACAAGCAGTATGCAAACTAAATGCCAAAATATATATTTTGCAAAATATGTTTTCTTTTAAGAAAAAAATAAAGAAAAACTAAAATCAGCAGCCAAAAATTTTTAAAAGCTGTTTAAAGGCATAATATGTAAGATTTTTTTTATTAAAAGATCCAAAAACCACTAGAACAGTGTTATATATTTAGCCGACTTATCCCAAGTGTTGTCGAAGAGATGTTTTTTTTTTTTTTTTTTTTTTTTAAATCAGAGAATAAGCATTTTAACAGTGACACGGAGCGTGTCCTATAGTGTCATTGTGTCGCTTGCTAATGACGTCATAACCCCTCGATTTTTTTTTGTAGAAAACATGGAAACACTAAAGATGCTTTAATATGTTGTGCGTTTTAATATACCGGTGACGACCGCACAGAGTAGCAATAAAACAGAACTTTCAAATGTCGCACGTAGGGCTGTCAAAAATGAATTAGAATTTCGAATATTTGTCGAATTTTAAATAAAAATCCACATTCGAATGCAAAAAAACTTTGCATTCGAATTTTAGGTGTGTGTCAGGCAGTGGTGCTCGAAATGTGACGACGATGTAAGTGTCATTGCATTTTAATGTTTTTGTTAGCCTATCCAGTTGAACCCAATAGATGCGGCGCTGCTACGTTGTTCAATCAAAATATTGCGGAAAAAGAGAACAATGCGGAGAACATCTTGTTTACATCAAAACTGAAACCAAGCCTTTCACACAGAACACATATTTATCACGATTTTCTAGAGGACATCTTCACTGTTTGCACATCGCGTCCGCACCGAAGCCATGTAAAATTAATATAACTTCAACTTTTAAAAAACATTTCTTGAGACTTTATGGTGGTTTTCCCCCATCCCACTGCATCTCATGTTTTTAAATAAAAAAAGTACTCTTAGTGATTTGTTTTCGGTCCTTTGTATTAAACTATATATGCGTGCATTATTCTGTTTTGTTTCTAATTGTTTAAGCAGCTTAATTAATTATAATTGGTTTATAAACGTTATTTTAAACATTATGCACTTTTTTCAAAGATATCTTTGTGTTATTTTATTATGCTTTGAAGAAATGTGCATTATATTTTGTTCGATGCGCCCTCTTGTGGCCTCAGAGAGAAGCCAAAAGCTTTTCCCCACTTACGCACAACCGGAAGCAGCGGAAGCGCTCGACTGTGGCATAATAAAAGCTCCGCTGCTTTACCCCACGTACGCACGACCGGAAGGAGCGGAAGCTGTTGACTGTGGCATAATAAAAGCTCCGCTTCTTTCCAATTACCACACCTACGCACGACCGGAAGCAGCGGAAGCGCTCGGCTGTGGCATAATAAAAGCTCTGCTGCTTTACCCCCCATACGCACGACCGGAAGCAGCGGAAGCGCTCGACTATGGCATAATAAAAGCTCCGCTGCTTGTACCCCACATACGCACGACCGGAATCAGCGGAAGCGCTCGACTGTGGCATATAAAAGCTCCGCTGCTTTACCCCACATACGCTCGACCGGAAGGAGCGGAAGCGGTCGAATGTGGCATAATAAAAGCTCCTCTGCTTTACCCCACATACGCACGACCGGAAGGGGCGGAAGCGGTCGACTGTGGCATAATAGAAGCTCTGCTGCTTTACCCCACATACTCATGACCGGAAGCAGCGGAAGCGCTCGACGGTGGCATAATAAAAGCCCCGCTGCTTTACCCCACATACGCACGACCGGAAGCAGTGGAAGCCCTCGACTGTGGCATAATAAAAGCTCCGCTGCTTTAACCCACATACGCACGACCGGAAGCAGCGGAAACGCTAAAGTGTGGCATATTAAAAGCTCCGCTGCTTTACCCCACATGCTCACGACCGGAAGCAGCGGAAGCGCTCGAATGTGGCATAATAAAAGCTCCGCTGCTATACCCCACATACGCACGACCGGAAGCAACGGAATCGGTCGACTGTGGCATAATAAAAGCACCGCTGCTTTACCCCACACACGCACGAACGGAAGCAGCGGAAGCGCTCGACTGTGGCATAATAAAAGCTCCTCTGCTTTAACCCACATACGCACGACCGAAAGCAGCGGAAGAGCTCGACTGTGGCATAATAAAAGCCCCGCTGCTATACCCCACATACGCACTACCGTAAGCGAGAAGCACCGACGTGCATAATAAAAGCGTCTCCGCTGCTTTACCCCCACAACGCAACGACCGGAAGCATCGGAAAAGCGGTCGACTGTGGCATAATAAAAGCTGCGCTGCTTTACCCCACATACGCACGTCCGGAAGCAGCGGAAGCGCTCGACTGAGGCATAATAAAAGCTCCGCTGCTTTAACCCACACACGCACGACCGGAAGCAGCAGAAGCACTCGACTGTGGCATAATAAAAACTCAGCTGCTTTACCCCACATACGCACAACCGGAAGCAGCGGAAGCACTCAACTGTGGCATAATAAAAGCTCAGCTGCTTTACCCCACATACGCACAACCGAACGCTCTACTGTGGCATAATAAAAGCTCCGCTGCTTTACCTCACATACTCACGACCGGAAGCAGCGGAGGCGCTCGACTGTGGCATAATAAAAGCTCCGCTGCTTAACCCCACATACGCACGACCGGAAGCACCGGAAGCGCTCGACTGTGACGTAATAAAAGCCCCGCTGCTTTTCTCCAGCCGTGTGTCTGCTCGTCAGCGACTCGTTTCGCTTCGACGGACTTTCAGCCTCACCGCACCCGCTTCGTTCTACTGCGTTAATCAATCGGGTCGAAACCGTATAATCGCCAGGCCGATAATTCTTCTGGTTGCCCGATGTTTCGAGCGTGACTTTTTATTTTTACGGAGCCAAGAACTCTGCGGCAGCACCTGAGCGCAAACCGCTCACATTCTCCCTCTTGTTCGCTGTCGTCCTTCAGCTCCTTCTAATACAGATAGAAGTCTGTCTAATAATCAGATAGAACTGTTAAACAAAGGAATTAAAATTTATACAAAAAAGTTAGATTAAAGGCTAAGTATAATACTTTCTCGTTTGCCATCAGCATTCCGCAAATTCGCATTTAAATAATTTAAACAAATCTTTGAATGACTAATGAACATTTATTTTCACAAACCTTGCAGACTTAGTCGGATCTAGTTGAGATCTTGTGAAGTGTGCATTTTTATCCAGCATGATAGCGTGTTCTGTGTGACGGTCGGTCCGTGTGAATTGAGTTCAGCTTCACTGGAGACGTGCAATCGACTATCTTTAAACTCGTGACTGATTTCAAATTATGCTGCGCTTTATGCATTTACCCACTGCCATATTCATGTCATTTCCACTGTGTGCTGTATGTAAAATTAGTGTTACCTTGGCTTTATTTGAAATAAAATATGATTAATGCACACAAACTTCCCAGATTACTTAGTTTTTGGTTACAGTGTTTACTTCCTTTTTTTATTATATTTTTATTAAATATTTATTTTTGTGAAAAATACTTTGTCTTCTAGAGTATAATAAGTATGTTTATTTTACACGTTTATTTTTAATCCATTTTCAATTTTTTCAATGGATCTAAAATGATATCGGCTTTATATCGGCCACCCTGCTTTCCAAGATATCGGTATCGGCTGTCAAAAAAACAATATCGGTCGACCACTATTAATAAATCTTTAGCTCATCAGAACATGATTTCTGCCCGAGTCCCGTCGGATTGCATCGGCTGTGAAGATGAAGACTACAACTGCCATGATTCCACACTCAGTCACAGCCTAGTCAAACTACACCTTTGTCTCTTTGTTTGTTTTGAATACGCGCCCTCTAGTGGCGAAATTGTGCCTTTAACTGATGGGCTATTTCTGTGTGT
Organism: Sinocyclocheilus anophthalmus; assembly: GCA_018155175.1. NCBI lineage: Eukaryota > Metazoa > Chordata > Actinopteri > Cypriniformes > Cyprinidae > Sinocyclocheilus > Sinocyclocheilus anophthalmus. Next base: position 18,356 of record JADLZN010002462.1, on the reverse strand, counting down.
GTGTTTGCAGGCTGTAGATGTGGTGGGTCAGGCCGGGAAACCCAAAGCCATCACAGGCTTCCAGACTCACACCACACCGGTGCTGCTGGCTCACGGCGAGAGAGCGGAGCTGGCCACAGAGGAGTACATCCCCGTCACAGCCATCCTGGAGGGCTTCGTCATCCTGCGCAAAAACCCCAGCTACGACGCTTAGGCCTCCGACACGCCTCTGCGATATTTAAAGCACCTTGTTTCTTCTCCTCATTTTATCATCCCGCTAAACAGTTTTGCTCGTTTTTGTTACTTATTCTGTGAAAGGTTGAGATACAAAAAAAATAAAAGAATTGTGGTCAAACCAGTGAATTTTGCTTGGCTTGCAGTAATTCCTGTAAATATTATTCTTATGACGTTATATTCAGTAGCACCGTAGTCAGTGTGAGCTAATTGATATTCAGAAGCCAGTATTTCGCATTAGTGATATTAATAAATCTCTGGGTTTGTTCATGTAGTGCATCAGGAACATTGTAGCACAATCACACATCTGCCAAAACAATGTTTTCAGATGTTATCGTGAAGGAAAATGGGTTTACTACACATTTTTATAATAACGCAATATTTGAAGTAAAATATAAATCTTTTAACATGTTAAATGTTGTCACTGTCACAAAATAAAATATACTAAATATATATTATTTTTTCCTTTTGAATTTTATTTTTAGTGTGACAGACTAGCTTTGTATTCCCGAGAAATTGTTAAAAAAATATGGCAAGATAATAGAGCAATTTTAATAATTAAAAAAAGTGGTTTTAAAATAAAATGGATGAAATATAACATTCAAAATATATAAACATTTTGAAGGAAATAAAGGAGTTAAAGTTCCCTGTCATAAAGGAAACTTTATTTCCTATAAATCTTTTTAATAATGAAGTATTTGAAGTAAAATAGAATATTTTGTAACGTTTGAAATATCCTTTCTGTCACTTTTGATCAATAAAAAAGATAAAATACAAAATATTTTGTTTCCTTTTTTAATTTTATTTTTAATGTGCGGCAAACTAGCTTACAATTGTTCAAAATAAGTCAAAGTAGTTAACCAATTAAAATAATATTTTAATTGTGTGACGAAAACTGTAGCTTTGTATTTTCACAGAATACAGATTATTTTAACAATTAAAGTAGTTTAAAATAAAATGGACGAAATATATTTATTCAAAATATATTAAATTTTTTTCCTTTTGAATTTCATTTTTAGTGAAAACATTTTTGCTTTATTTTCACACGAGAAATTTAATAGAAATACTAAAACCGTTTTTACAGATGTTGTCATGAAGAAACATTTAAAGTAGTTGAACGCTCGTCAGTAAGACTGGAAGTCAGTTAAAGTTGGTCGCCAGGTGGCGCTGTAAGACAAGGACACGCCTCTGAGAGCCTCGACCAATCCGAATTTATGAGTACTTAATATTAATGAGGCCATGCTGACGTGGCTCGCTGACCTTTCAGCTGGAGTCCTACGGCGAAAGCTGCGTTTATGAATATTAATGAGGTTAATTAGCTTGTTTGTTTCAGCGCAGTCACGACAGCGAATTAATATTCATGAGTCGCGCTCACGCCGTGGCTGCTGTCACGTGGTCGGGATTCCCTATTGTCACTGATCCCGGAAGTTCCCGAGTCGCCGGTTTCCGCCGGAAAAGGATCCGTCCGGTCCAGACGGGTCTGTCTCTTTTCGGACCGGTATCGCTAAACTGATCCGGTATAGAACCGGGCCGGCACCGAAGCTGTACGATAAACTCCTGTCCGGTAAGAGACAGTCGCACATTGACCTTACCGACACTGACGCGTGTGTGTGTGTGTGTGTGTGTGTGTGTGTGTGTGTGTGTGTGTGTGTGTGTGTGTGTGTCTCTCTCTCTCTCTCTCTCTCTCTCTCTCTCTCCTCCTCTCTCTCTCCTTCTCTCTCTCTCCCTCTATCGTTGTCCTTCCTCTCTCTCTGTCTGTGTGTGAGAGTGTGGTGTGTGTGTGTGTGTGGTGTGTGTGTGTGTGTGTGTTTTGTGTTTTTGTGTGTGTGTGTGTTTCTCTCTCTGTGTGTGTTTGAGAGTGTGGTGTGTGTGTGTGTGTGAGAGAGACAGAAAGAGAGGGAGAGTGTGTGTGTGTAACGTTTGTGTGATGTGAAGATAGAGAGAGAAGTGTTTGTGTGTTTTTGTGTTGTTTGTGTGTGTGTGTTTGTGTGTGTGTGTGTGTGTTTAGTGAGAAGGACGAGGAAGTGGGTGGGTGTGTGTGTGTTTGTGTGAGAGAAGAGCGAGAGTGTGTGTGTGTGTGTGTGTGTGTGTGTCTCTCTGTCTGTCTCTCTGTCTGTCTGTCCATCTGTGTGTGAGGTGTGGTGGGTGGTTTGTGTGTGAGGAGAGAGAAGAAGAGAGAGAGAGTTTGGTTTGGGTTGTGTGTGAGAGAGAGAGAGAGAGTGGTTGTGTGTGTGTGGTGTGTGTGTGTGTGTGAGAGAGAGATATAGTGTGTGTGTGTGTGTGTGGTGTCGTGTCTCTCTGTCGGTCTCTTGTCTGTCCTTGTCCCTGTGTGTGTGTGTGGTGTGTGGTGTGTGTGTGTGTGTGTGTTTGTGTGTGTGTGGTGTGTGTGTGTCTCTCTCTGTCTGTCTCGCTCTCTCTGTCTGTCTGTCGGTGTGTTAGAGTGTGGTGTGTGTGTGAGAGAGAGAGAGAAAAAGAGAGAGAGAGAGTGTGTGTGTGTGGTGTGTGTGTGTGAGGGGAGAGAGAGAGTGAGTGTGTGTGTGTGGTGTGTGTTGATGAGAGAGAGATGCAATATAGAGTGTGTGTGTGTGGAAGAGCCGCTATAGTGTGTGTGTGTGTGCTGTGTTGTTTGTGTGTGTGTGTGTGTGTGTGGGTTCTCTCTGTAACTGTCCTCTGTCTGTCCTTTCCTTTGTCTGTGTGTGAGAGTTGTGGTGTGTTTGAGAGATAGATAGAGAGAGAAGAGTGTAGGGTGTGTGTGTGTGTGGGTTTGTTGTGTGTGTGTGGTGTGTGTGTGTGGGAGAAAAGAGAGAGAGAGCTGTGTGGTGTGTTGTGGGTGTGTGGTGTGTGTGTGTTGAGAGAGAGAAAGAGAGAGTGTGTTTGTGTGTTGTTGAGTAGAGAGAGAGCGAGAGATTAGAGTGTTTTTGGTGTGTGTGTTGTGAGAGAGAGAGTGTGTGTGTGTGTGTGTGTTTGTGTGTGTTTTTGTGTTTGTGTGTGTTTGTGTGTGTGAGAGAGAAAGAGAGAGAGCGAGTGTGTGTGTGTGAGAGAGAGAGTGTTGTGTGTGTGTGAGAGAGAGAGAGAGTGGTGTGTGTGTGTGTGTGTGTGTGTGTTGTGTGTGTGGTGTGTGTCTGTGTGTGTGTGTCTGTATG
>JADLZN010002462.1:0-10000 GCA_018155175.1 Sinocyclocheilus anophthalmus | reverse complement strand
GTGTGAGAGAGGGAGAGAAAGTGTGTGTATGTGTGTGTGTCTGGTGTGTGGTGAAAGAGTGTCTGTGTGTGTGTGTGGTGGTGATGTGTGTGTGTGAGAGGAGAGTGTCAGTGTGTGTGTGGAGAGAGGAGGTAGGTGTGTGTGGTGTGTGTGAGACGAGAGAGGGGTGCTGTGTGTGATGTGTGTGTGTGTGTGTTGTGTGGTGTGAGAGAGAGAGTGAGTCAGTGTGTGTGTGAGAGAGAGAGTGTAGTGTGTGTGTGAGAGTGTAATGTGTGTGTGAGAGTGTAGTGTGTGTGTGTGTGTGTGTGCTGTGTGTGTGAGAGAGTGTGTGTGAGTGTGTGTGTGGTGTTGAGAGAGAGAGTGTGTGTCGTGTGAGAGAGGTGTCAGTGTGTGTGCGCGTGGGCGTTTTGGTGTGTGTGTGTGGAGTGTCTGTGGTGTGTGTGTGTGTGTGAAGAGAGAGAGAGTGTCTGTGTGTGTGTGTGAGAGAGATAGAGAGAGAGAGAGTGTGTGTGTGTGTGTGTGTGTGGTGTGTGTGACGTGAGAGCGAGAGACGAGAAGAGAGAGTGTCGGTGTGTGTGGGAGAGAGAGAGGGTAGTGTGTGTGTGGCGTGTGTGTGTGAGAGAGAGAGAGAGAGAAGAGTGTCGGTGTGTGTGTGTGAGAGGGATGAGAGTGGGTGTGTGTGTGTGATGAGAGAGACGAGAGTGTCGGTTGTGGTGTGTGAGAGAGAGTGTCAGTTGTGTTGAGTGAGAGAGAGGGAGAGGTCGGTGGGTGTGTGAGAGGCGAGGGTGCAGTGGGTGTGTGTGTGTGTGTGAGAGTGAGTGAGTGAGGATTGGTGTGTGTGTGAGAGTGCCAGTGTGTGTGTGGAGAGAGAGAGAGAGTGTGTGTGTGTGTGTGTGTGTCGTGTGGAGAGTGCAAGTGTGAGTGTGAGAGAGAGAAGAGTGTGGGGTGTGTGTGGTGTGTGTGTGTGTGCGTGAGTGCGTGTTTGTGAGTGCGTGTGTGTGTGCGTGAGTGAGAGAGTGTGTGTAGTGATGTGAGGAGAGAGAGAGAGAGTGGGGTGTGAGAGAAGGAGAGGTGTGTGTGTGTGTGTGTGGGTTTGTGAGAGAGCAGAGGTCCGGATGTTTCTGAAAACCAAGCTCAGATCGATTCCAGAGAGATCGCGATGCGATTGCATCGGAAAAAACGCAGAATCGATTGTTAGGTTAAGCTGAGGCTTAGATAGACATGATATCTCTTGGCCACTCAGATCTGTATGATCAGTGGTTTTGAGACAATCCAAACATGAACGCCACACCTCCTGAGCTGTGATGGACCCGTGAAAAAATAAACCCTCGTTTTACCACTTTCAAGAGCTTTTAACAAATGAGAGGGAAAAGATATGACATGGAAAAATGAAAGAAATTAACAAAAATGAAAGTTGTAAATGGAAACAAGATTAGTGGAGTTAACTTTTACAAGAAAATACTATTTTAGCTTTTCTACTTAAAAAGGTATGTTTAATTCTTGCCATTTTCTTGTAATATTTATGAAATTTACTAGCAGCGTACTGAAAAATAGGTTTCTATGCCAAATTTGTATGGTTTTAAATGTGTGACTTTTTCATTATAATATAACCCTAAATGTTTGTTTTTTAAAATACTTGTGTGCTTAAAAAATAGTTTGTCAGCAAGCGCTGCTTACTTTTGAATGGCTATCCAATGGAGAAAGGAAAGCTGATTTTTGCCCCTCGAATTGTGGCGTTTCAGCAGGAAACTACTAGACAGCTAACTAGCTAAAACTTGGACTGATAAATCTGCAGTTTTTTCGCCATGTGAGGTAATAACTATAGTCATTGGCTGATAATTAAGTTGTCCCTTGTTTCAGTTCTGACAGCTTTGCCAAAGGCTGATGCATGTTTTCTGTTTTTTATTATTAATTTTGAGTGAATTTTGTGTTAAGTTTTCATTCAATTCTAACAGCATCATCAGCCATTTAAAACCCATAGAGTTTGACCACTAGTTGAAGCTCTTGTGTTTAGCTTCTCATTTTATTTATTAAAATCATATGATATGGTCATTGTGTTATTTTCTTTTCATAAAAAAATTGACATGGGGAGAAGTGCATTTCCAAAAATGGGAAAGCGTTTATTTTGCAGATTGCTACAAATACAGTTTTACTTTTCTGCAGTATTTTGGAAATTATAAAAATGTTATACTGTCTAGAAAGCTATTCTTCTGTTTGTCTTATATTTTCATCATAATTACGAAGATTTTTTGCAATAACATGCATTTATTAGCAGTCGACTGATTAGGGGTTGACCGATTATCGGCACCGATATTAAGAATTTTTATGATTATCGGTATCGGTCATTTTCAAAACCGATTTGCAAATACAATAATTTAAAAGCATTTAAAGAAAGTTTTTGTCAGAGCCCTTGTTATTCTTAATTTTGACATTTAATTTTAATTTTAATTTTTACACCAGACATATGTATCGGTTCAAAATATCGGTTATCGGTATACTTGATCTGTAATAATCGTATCGGCCCTGAAAAACACACACAACACCATTATATATATATAATATATATATATATATATATATATATGTACTGTACACCTAGCACTGATAGGTAAAGTACAAAAAGGGATCTCATTTATAAAGATATGTACCGAATCATCTTAAATTATATAATTTATATTACATGATATAATATTTATCTTAAATTAGATAATTTCCTAAATGTTCCTTATACATGATTTAGTAGCAGAAACTATTATTAGTAAAGGAAATAGAGCTGATTAAGAGTCATTTTAATTATCTTCTCTTTGATTTGTGGCCTGAAAATCTTTTGAACTCGGCTTTTACACAAGGTGTATTTAAATGTTATGCAATGTCACTACTGTATCTGTGAGAAACGTCAGTGTGTCTGTACTGTATCCTCACGTCCAGTAACGTGTGAGTGCGTGTGTGTGTGCATGTGTGTGTGTGCGTGCGCGTGCGTGTGTGCGTATTTGAGTGTGAGTGTGTGCGTGTGTGTGTGTGTGCAGCAGGGTTGCCTCTATATTTGGCTCTTTTGAGTCTCGCTCAGCTGGTCTCTTGCCGCAGTCCTGTTCCATTGATTCATTCACAAAAGCAGCCACACGTCAAACGCACAGAGAAAAATAATGAATGAGTGCTGCAGTGATCGCAGGTGCTTCAGCCGTCACAACGCACAGATATTCAGACCTCAGCAACTACAGATGAGATTCACTAACAAAATCAGTTCTGATTAATGATTATTTTAATACTTTTAAGGAAGTGAAAAAAAGCTTGATGGGATAACATTTGAAAATTAAGAAATTAATACGTATATCAGTATTACAGATACTGTAAATTTACTTTTTTTTTTCTTAAATAGGGTTGCAAAGGGGCAGAAAATCTCTGGTAAATTTCCAAAAACTTACCAAAATTCTCCAAAAGTTTCCAAAAAATCTGGAAAGTGTCTGTAATTTACTGGAAATTGTCCACCCCATTCTTAAATACCATTTATTTTATTTAAAAAAAGTTTTACCATACAATAATATTATTACTGTAGTAATATATTTCTTATTTTGCTTAATGTGCATTTTTATTGAATAATTAATCAAAAAAATTGTTGTTACTATAGTTTCTTTAGTTATGTTGATACTGATATTTTGAGATAAACAAACAAACACTGCAAAAAAAAGTTGTATTTTAAGTTGTAATCACAATTTTATGTTTAAAAAAACATTACTGTCCAGTGCTTATTGTTGTATCACTATTAATATTTTGAAATATTTTAAATGTTTTAATTTTCTGCCGTCTTTGTAGTTTAAGTTTTAGTTGTCATTTTTACAAATGTTTGTTTTTGATTTTTAAAACGTATTGTATGAGCCTGAAAAAAAGCCTGATGTATCAATTATGATACTCAACAGAGGTCCTTTTCAAAAAAAATGTTTTAGATGGTTAACATCAAAAATGATACATTTGAGCTTTAACAAATGCTGTCCTATGATCCAGCCTGACTCAGATCTTCTGACGTGTGCATTAATCATTTACACTCAGACATAATAATCACAAGACATATTGAATGGCTGAGTCTTGGCTTGATTTTGCAGTGACTGGTCCTGTGTGTCTCTCTCTGGTTCAGGTTTTGTCAGCAGGTGCTGCGTCTCGATGCAGATGCTCCGGGTGAAATGAATAAGGCACCTCAGCCTCTGTCAGGACCCCCCTCCAACCCGCTTCCCGCGCCCTCCCCGGGCCTGTCCCAGGTAACTCGCATCACGCTTTCATTCATATTCATTCATTTTCTTTACGCAAGTTGCTGTCTGAAATGTTCTCCCGCTGCATTTTGATTGACAGGATATAATCGGTTCTGATCACTGGCTGTTTTCAAAACCGATTATCGGCCGATATATCGGTGCATCCTCACTTCCAGAATAAAAATCTCCTGATAATTTACTCACCCCCATGCCATCCGAGATGTTCATGTCTTTCTTTCTTCAGTCGAAAAGGAATTAAGGTTTTTGAGGAAAACATTTTCAGGATTTTTCTCCATATAATGGACTTCAATGGGGACAAACGGGTTGAAGGTCCAAATTGCAGTTCAGTGCAGCTTCAAAGGGCTCTACAAGATCCCAGCCGAGGAATAAGAGTCTTCTCTAGAGAAACCATCGCTCATTTTCTAAAAAAAAAAAAACATTTATATAGTTTTTAACCACAGATGCTGTGGTCTTGCACTAGCTGGACTTCACGCATGACGTAATCACGTTGGAAAGGTCGCGTGCGGCGGGCGGAAGCACAGCCAGTGTTTAACAAAGCGAAAGTTGCAAAGAAAGTCAAACGCCCTTTACAAAAAAAAAAGGTAAAACTATTTTGAAGTTGGAGGAGAAAATGAGATGGAAGTTTTTCCCCTACTCTCTTTCTGACAACCGGCGGACGCAACAGACGAAGAGCTGACCGCGAACGACCTTTCCAAAGTGATTACGTCATGCGTGAATTCCAGCCTAGTGCCAAGACCAAAAGCATTGATTTAAAAACTATATAACTCTTTTGTTTATAAAATGACCGATCGTTTCGCTAGATAAGATCCTTATTCCTCGGCTGGGATCGTGTACAGCTCTTTGAAGTTGGACTGAATCTGCAATTTGGAAGTTCAAACCGTTGAGCACCAGTGAAGTCCATTATATGGAGAAAAATCTTGCAATGTTTTCCTCAAAAACCTTTAATTTCTTTGCGACTGAAGGCAGAGAGAAAGAAAGAAAGAATGAACATCTTGGAAAAAGACATGGGGTGAGTAAATTCTTTTAAGGATGCACCGATATATCGGCCGATAATCGGTATTTAAAACAGCCAGTGATCAGAACCGATTATATCCTGTCAATCAAAATGCGGCGAGAAAACATTTCAGACAGCGACTTGCTGTGTCGTGTCAAATTCATGACTGTTCGAGTTAACGCTTAATTACTGTTAATTATATATGTATGTTTGAATAAATCTGTCATGAAGACAAGTTTTTATGAAAACTACCTTATGTGCAATTGAGTTGTATACAAACGTTTTTATTTGAGTGTGATTTTAAATAAATAGCATTGAATATAATAGTGTTGTTGTTCATTTTAACCTCTATTTTACCAGTGATAATTTACATCATTAGTGGGAGGAGACATTTGTTATTTTCTAATTAAGAAAACCGAACTATCGGTACTGGTATAATCAGATATCATTCTGAATGATCGGCTATCGGCTGAGTTCAGTATCGGTGCATCTCTAATTGTGATCTATTTGGAAAAAAAGATAAACTAAATACAATTAAAAATAAAAAATAATATTTTAAAAATTAAAAAGAAAGGATAAAGATCATTAAATTAAACAAATTTTTAATAACTAAATAATTAAGTAAAAAAATGAAGAAGAAAAAGTAAGATATAAAATAAAACAAAAATTAAAAAAGAAAGAATTATTTTAAAGTAAATAGTAAAAAAGAAATGGGAGAAAAGTATGATAAAAATAATTAAATAATTAAAAAAAGAATAAAATAAATATAAGTAAATATTTAAAAAGGAATATAAAATAAATACAATTAAAAATAAAAATAAAAATAATATTTAAATAATTTTAAAAAGAAAGAAAACAAATTAAATTTACAAACATTTTACAATGATTAAACAATGGAAAGAAAAGGTAAGATATAAAAGGTATACAAAATAATTAAAAAATAAATTATTCAATTAAATAGTAAAACGAATGATAAAGTATGATAAATAAATATAATTAATATTAAAAAAAAAATCAAATTAAATCAAAATTAAATAATAAAAGATAATACTAAATAATAAAAAAGAAAAGAAAAAAGATAATAAAATTAATTTACCCCCCAATTAAAAAAGATTTTTTTTAAATGGGAAGAAAAAGTAGATTTAAAATAAATCAAATTATAAAAAAATAAATGATTTTTTAAAGTTTAAATAGTTAAAAAAGCCAGAACAAAGTATGCTAATAACTCTATGTAAATTAATTAAAAAAGAAAAATTGAAATAATTAAAAAAGAGAAAGAAAAAAGGAAAGTAAGAAAAGTATATATGTTTAGTTTAATGGCAGACATTTTTACAGAAGCTCCGTCTGGATCTCTCATGTAATGATGCATGTGTGTCTCTGTAGCCCAGTTTTGCTCCTGCGCCTCCGCGGGTTGTGTTCGGCACTCCTCCGCCGCAGATGAACCCCACGGCCCAACCCCGACAGGTACAGCACCCCAAACACGCGTCACCTCCTGCTGGGTTACTGGCCCCTTCACTTCCTCCACCGGCTTTCAGGATTTCAATAACGAACCAAACGCCAGCTTATGTCACATTTATATAACATTTCATAAAAGATATAAAACACTACGGTACCCATGAATGCCGAGATTCCCAAATCTGTGAGCTAAAATATTTACTTTTTCAATAATTTAGCACATTCAAATGATTACATGACATGCAGGCCAATCTTTTTTAGTGAGTGTTTTATTTTGAGCTCTTATTTTTTAAATTATTTTAATTTTATGACCAGTAAAAGATATTGTTGGGAAACCCCAACAATATATATTTTTTAAAGGATAATAAAAAATATACAAGTAAATTAATAAAAAAAAAAAAGAAGAATATGATTATTATACGTTATAGTATTTTTGATTTATTATAAGTATTAATATTTTAAATGTTGTTTTCAGTTTTAGGTTAGTTTATTAATTTGCTTGCTTTTAGTTTAGTACTTTAAGCTGAAATTAAAATGGTGTTGCTGCGAGGATCTTGACCTTGACCTGTACGTTGGGCTTTCTCTTCTAGTTTGTCCTCAGGTGCGAGAGCTTTAACACGAACACTCCCACACACACGGAACAAGACCCGAAACATACTAAGGTCTTCTCTTTCTGAGCAGGAGTTTGTAGATAGTCTTGTTAAGCAAGTTAGCTGACGTTAGTTTAGAAAAGTTTATATCTTATCCTGATTTATCTGATGAGAGAGATGAGGGATGAATACATACAATTAAATAAATCAATAAAACATTTAATTTAATAAAAAAAAAGAAAGAAAAGGTAGATAAAGTCAAAGGAATAGAAAAAATACATGTAAATATAAAAAAACTAACAGGTATGATACTAAATAAAACTGAAAAGATGAGAAAAAAGAAAAAAACTAATTATTAAAGAGAAAATGTAACTAAGAAAATAATTAAATAACATTAAATGAAGAAATTTAAGTACATTTATTTAAAGAGAGAAAATAATTGAAATAATTGAAAAATAAAAATAATATTTAAATAATTTTAAAAAGAAAGAAAACAAAGAAACTGTAATAAAATAAAATAAAAATAAATCATTTAAAAAAAATAATGAAAAAAAAAGAAAACGGAATAAAGTAAGATAAGAAAATACTAAAATAATTAAAAAGAAAAATATAAATATTTACAAAAAGAGGACAAGAAAAAATAATGTTTTTTAGTTTAATTACAGAAACTCCAGCCGTTTTGAGTGCTGAGTGTAGAGTATGTTTCCGGCTGTTGTTGTGTCGTCTCAATCTCAACAGCTGAATGCTGTGTTTACATGCTGCTCTGTTCCTCTAACTCCAGGGGGTTCAAACACACGCTCTTCATCTCTCTCTCGCGCACTCTGCTGGTGTGTGTGTGTTGCTGTGTGTTGGTGTGTGCTGATGTGTTGTGTGTGTGTGTGTATGTGATGTGTGTGTATGTGATGTATGTGTTGTGTGTATGTGATGTGTGTGTGTGTGTATGTGATGTGTTGTGTGTGTGTGTGTGTGTGGTGGTGGTGTGTGTGTGGTGTGTGTGTGGGTGTGAGTGCGTGCGTGCGTGTGTGTTAGTGTGTGCGTGTGTGTGAGTCTGTGTGTGTGTGGGTGTTGTGTGGGTATGTGTGGTGAGGCTGTTGGGTGTGGTGGGTATGTGTGTGTGTGTGTGTGTGTGGGTGTGTGGTGTGTGTATGTGTGTGAGTCTGTGTGTGTGTGACTCAGTCTGTGTGTGTGTGTGTAGTGTGTGAGTATGTGTGTGTGCTAGTTGTGTGGGTGTGAGTATGTGTGTGTGAGGTCTGCATGTGTGTGAGTCTGCATGTGTGTGTATGTGTGTCTGTGTGTGTGTGTGTGTGTGTGTTTGTTTTTTGTGTGTGTGTGTGTGTGGTGTGTGGGGTGTGGTGTGTGTGTGTGGTATGTGGTATGTGGGTGTGTATGGTGAATGTGTGTGTGTGTGTTATGTGTGATGTGTGTGTGTGTTGTGATGTGTGTGAGTTCTGGTGTGTGTGTGACGTATGTGTGTGTGTGTATGTGTGTGAGTCTGTGTGTGTGAGTTGTGTGTGTGTGAGTCTGTGTGTGTGTGTGTGTGTTGTGATCTGTTGAGGTCTGCTGTGTGGTCTTGTGGTATGTGTGTGTGCTTTGTGTGTGTGGCGAGCGAGTGTGTCTGCGTGTGTGTTGTGTGGGTGTGTGGTTATGTATGGTGTGTGCGTGTGTGCCTGGGCTGTGTCTGTGTCGGTGCGCTGTGTGTGACGAGATGTGTGAGTGTGTGCGCGTGAGTGTTTGTGTGTGAGAGCGTGTGTGTGTGGTGGTGTTGTGTCTGGCGTGTGTGCCTGTATGTGTATGTGCGTTTGTGTGTGTGTGTGTGTGTTGAGTGTGTGTGTGTTGAGTGTGGTCGTGTGTGTGTGTGGTCATGTGTGTTGTGGTCGTGTGTGTGTGTGTGTGTGTGTGTGTGCGTCTTGTGTGGCAGTGTATTTGTATGTGCGTGGTGTGGTGAGAGCGTGGATCTGAGTGTGTATGTGTGTGTGGCGTGTGTGGAGAGCTAGGTGTGTGTGTGTGTGTGCACTGTGCCTGTGTATGGTAGTGTATGGGTGTGTGTGAGAGAGTGTGTATGAGGTATGATGTGTGTGTGTGCGTGCGTCGTGTTGTGGCGAGCGGGTGTATGAGGGTGATTGGGTGTGTGTGTGTGTGTGTGTGTGTGTGAGGAAGTTTTATTCGGTGTGGTGCGAGGTGTATGAGGTGTGGGTGTGCGGCCCCGGTGGGTGGAGAGTGTGTGAGTGAGTGTGTGTGTTTGTTTGTGTGAGTGTGTGTGAGAGAGTGTGTATGAGTGTGTGTGTTGTGTGTGTGAGGAGTGGTATGAGTGGTGGTGTGTGAGGAGTGGCTAGTGTGTGTGTGTGTGTGTGAGGGAGAGTGTGTGTGTGTGTGTGTTTGTGTTTGTGTGTGTGTGTGTGCGTGGGTGTGAGAGAGTGGTATGAGTTGTGTTGTGAGAGGTGTATGAGTGTGTGTGTGAGTAGTGTGAGGTGCGAGAGTGTGTTATGAGTGTGTGTGTGCGTTGTGTGTGAGAGGAGTGGTCCAGAGTGGTGTGGGTATGTTGGGTGTGAGGGAGGTGTGTGTGTTTGTGTGTATGGTGTGTGTGTGTGTGTGTGTGTATGTGGATTGTGTGTGTGTGTGTGTGCGTGTGAATGTGTGTGTGTGTGTGTGTGTATGAGTGTGTGTTTGTGTGTGTGTGTGTGGTGTTTGTGTGTGTTTGT
>JADLZN010002461.1:0-13237 GCA_018155175.1 Sinocyclocheilus anophthalmus | reverse complement strand
ACTCTCTAGGACCGACGTTCGCCACCCCTGCTCTATCTGGAAGATCCTGGACATGGATACTGCTCTGGGGCATGATCTGGACTTTGTGGAGGAGTGGTTATTAAGTTCCTCAGTGCTTCTCTCCTCTCCTTGCTTCTTTTGTAAGCTACTCTCCACTTTCTATGCTTCAGCCGCTGTTGTCTTTCACTTAACTCATTGATTCCTTTCTTTTTCCCTATCTCTAAATTTTTTCTCCATCTCTGGCGTTCATTCTGCAGGTATTTCTCCCTTTTTTTAGGATCAGCATTTAGGCGTGCCGCCTGCACGATACTCATAGATGTCTGTAGATGTTTAAATTGATATCATTAAATCAAATATTCTTTCAGAGCAATTTACTTAACACTGAGATGTGAAAGTCTAGGCAGAACACACATATGCACACACAGCTTTAACATGGACATTACTACATTTAACATATGCATGTGGTATAAGACTCTTGATCAAATATAATAATTCATTTAAATTATTGAATAACTTCAAAGCCAAAGTGTTAAAAACACAACCCCATCACAATCTCACAACCCCGTTATGATCGAATAAGTAACAGGGTTGAGTGTGACGGGGTTGTGATTTTTTGCTCAAAATGGCCACTTCTCTAAATGTAGTGAATAACAGGAGAGCACAAGGCATGCATGAAATTAAGAAATTATGTATATTGTTGAAATAAAAAGATCATTTTCACAAGTAATAGATTTCTATCTTTATTTGATGTACCGGGGTTGAGTCGTTAAGCTTGACAACCACAATATCACAATATTAATAAATTATAGTTATAAAAGAAGGTGGGAACTTGCCTATGTCTGCCCACAATGTTGACTAGAAGACTTATATGATGTCACTTCCTGTTAATGATGTCACATAAGGATCAGTTAATAATTTTTATTGGGGGATAATGATTTGTGTAACGGGGTTGAGGGGTTACTGAGGTACGGAACTAAATAATATGATTTGAATGAATAATCATGAATTTACTTAGAAAAAAACATGAGCCAAGGCTCATTTAAAATGGACTGTGGCAAAGTGGAAAACTGTTCTGTGGTCAGACGAATCAAAATTTGAAGTTCTTTTTGGAAAACTGGGATGCCATGTCATCCGGACTAAAGTGGACAAGGGCAACCCAAGTTGTTATCAGCGCTCAGTTCAGAAGCCTGCATCTCTGATGGTATGGGGTTGCATGAGTGCGTGTGGCATGGGCAGCTTACACATCTGGAAAGGCACCATCAATGCTGAAAGGTATATCCAAGTTCTAGAACATGTGCTCCCATCCAGACGTTGTCTCTTTCAGGGAAGACCTTGCATTTTCCAACATGGCAATGCCAGACCACATACTGCATCAATTACAACATCATGGCTGCGTAGAAGAAGGATCCGGGTACTGAAATGGCCAGCCTGCAGTCCAGATCTTTCACCCATAGAGACCTAAGAAAGTTGAGCAACTAGAAACCTGTATTAGACAAGAATGGGACAACCTTCCTATTCCTAAACTTGAGCAACTTGTCTCCTCAGTCCCCAGACGTTTGCAGACTGTTATAAAAAGAGGGGATGCCACACAGTGGTAAACATGGCCTTGTCCCAACTTTTTTGAGATGTGTTGATGCCATGAAATTTAAAATCAACTTATTTTTCCCTTAAAATGATACATTTTCTCAGTTTAAACATTTTTGATATGTCATCTATGTTGTATTCTGAATAAAATATTGAAATTGGAAACTTCCACATCATTGCATTCTGTTTTTATTCACAATTTGTACAGTGTCCCAACTTTTTTGGAATGGAGTTTGTAACTACTGTTCCTTCTACTGTATTTCACTGGAGTAATTATCTTTATGATATTCCTTGGAAGAGTGTGTGGTCGTTACCCAATAAATATTTAATTACGAACAAGATTAAAGAGGTATCCTTTAAATTGCTACATTGAGTTTATCTTGTGAATGTTTATATTTTAAAAAAATGCTTCCGGAGAAGGATCATCTTTGTTCCTTTTGTGGAATGGTAGATGAGTCTATCTCTCATCTCTTTTGGGAATGTACCCATGTAACTATTTTTTGGAAAAAATTCTGTTTATGTATACGTTCTTCTCTCTTAGACCATTTTTCTTTGCTGTACAAGGATGTTTTATTTGGTTTTTATCATGTTGATAAGAATCTAAAGGACAAATATTTTCTAATCTATTTATTTTGCTAGCAACTTTTTTTATACATAAGTGGACAGTTTTGTCTGTAAAGCCCCTATTTCTTATATTTTGTAAAGATCTGAAGTATTACTAGGAAACAATATCTACCTCCAGCAATGTTAAAGCCCTTAAAATCTATAACGTTGTGTGCATCTTATAATATTGGTTCTTTCCTATAATGTACAGTTGACTGAATACAGTGACCTTTTGCCTGGTTGTTAAAAAGTGCCTTTTGAGGCACCTTTACTTTATATAATGTCATTTATATTACCCCTGGCCCTGTATGTTTGTTGTTGTTGTTTTTTTGTGTGATTTTGTTGTTACTAGGGTTGTATATTTTTGTATACTTGTTGCTAATCCTAATAAAGGAAGAAGAAAAAAAAGGCCTTGCCGTGCGTCACTCAGAAAACAACAGACCAATCAGAAGAGAGGCTCATGAATATTAATTAGACATGCCAAAATCGACCTGTTCTCAGCAGAGCTCCTAAGAGAGGAGCTGTAAAAAATATATTGAGATAGTTTTTGGTACTTATACCGCAAATATATATTCTTAAGTGCCATCAAAACCTAAAATAAAACTCCAGAAAGGTGTACAATATGTGACCTTTAAGATCATTATTTACTCCAAACCACAGTGAGGCAGTGTTGCAAAGATTGTGTAGAACTCCAGATCAGTGGGTGGCGGTAATGCACCCGAAAGCTGTTTGCCAACCGCCAATAAAAAAATAAAAGAAGAAGAAGAAGATTGTGTAGAAATTCTCTCGTTCTGGTTTTACGGTGGGACGAGTCTCGCGATAGAAGAACTCACGTAGCTGCGGAGAAACATGGCAACGCTGTATGAAGGAAACACGTTGTGTGGAGTTGGACCAGTGCAAAATTCCTCTAATATAGGGATTCTGGGAGTTGAACAGGGTGGAGATATCGACCATGTCCTCGTCACTGACTCTTCGAGATCTATTACCGTTTACAAGGTAAAAGGAGTTAGCTATAAATACTGTCTCTCTAATGAGAAACTGTAACACGTGGTTCTACAACGTGTAAACCCAGGAATTGCTCTAACAGTATCATATGCTATTAATACATTCTGTACATGTTATTTCGTGCGATATTTGTTTACTCTTTGTATTACTTTTTAACCTTTTTTTTCTGATAACTAGGTGTCTGATCAGAAGCCTACTGGCAGTTGGTCAGTGAAACAGGGACAGATAATCTCTTGCCCCGCTGTGTTTAACACGCAGTCCCAGGAATATGTGGTCGTTACAGATGACAGGGTAAGAAGACATACATGATTTCCCCCATAAGACTGCTTCAATTTCACATGTTAAGAGCTTGATTTAGGCATGATTGTTGTGTTGTAGGTCGTCAGAGTTTGGAAAGAAGATGATGTTAACCTGGAAAAGGCTTTTAAAGCAACAGTAAGTAAAGTTAAATTTCATAAGGTTTGAATTGGGTGGGTGGTAGCTGCACCTGAACTGGTTACTTGACAATCAGCAGATGCTTTTTGTCTAAACCTACAAACAGAGCATAAATTATCAGTCACAGCTGCATGTGTCCCAGTTCTGTCCATATAATCTGAGGCCTACCTTACCAAGCAGGTTGAATAAATTTAATAATAATAATTATTTATTGAATAATATTTGTAAATAGTTATAAAATTGACAGTAGTAATTTAGTTGACAAGACCAAACAATCCAGCCCAGCTTAGATTGAGTTCCATGGTTTAACAAAACTTGCTGTAAACATTGTTTGTGAGGGTTTGGTCCTATGAAGCTGTTGCGATACGACAGGTTTACACTGGCACGACTGACTCTAGAGCTCCTGCACATTTAGAGTGTGTTGTTTACAATGAACAACCATTTGCTTAAGACATGGAGAGAGCCAGCAAGATTCACTTCCCTGCTGAAGAACGTAGATGCTTTATGTTCACTTGATCCATCTTATCTGAAGTAGACCGTAATTGCATTTTGCATTGACACCTTTTGTTGAATCCAAACATAGTGTTTACATAAATGCTAAATGAAGTGATCAGGTTGATGTGCATAAATGCTGTTTCAGGAAGTACATACAAGTCGTCCTTCTGCTTCTATTTATCAAGTGGTAAAAATGAGGGTTGTTAAATTCCGGGAATTTTCAAGACTGGAAAATTTCCATGGGAATTAACGGGAATATATGGGAATTAACAGGAATTAATGGGAATAAACTGGAAATTTGCAAAATTGCAGGAACTGGGAAAAAATCTTGCAGCATAATTTTGGTTAAAACAACCTGATTTAATGCAATTTCAGTTTAAATTTATACGCTACACATTGCTCAATCACATGCACAGAGCACACTGCTTTCTGCAGGGCTATTGAGGCCACACCCCCTACATGCACTGTGCTTTTCTCCATAACATGCACAGATAATTTCTTAAATCCTGCACACAAAATGTCCATTTTGGTAAGTATAAATGTAAATTACATGAATATTACAAAAAAAATTTTTTTTTAAACGTCCTTGTGCTGTGTGTAATATACTGTGCAACTAAATTAGGCTATACCATTGTAAAAACAAATACAATGATTGAACAAACCATAGACTGGAACAAATATTTAGGTGAGATAATAATGAAACAGAAGTCTAAAAATGACCCTCCCCCACACACAATCCCCTCTAGTCACCTAATGCCCGGTTCAGACTACACGATTTTAGCCCGATTTTGCCACGATTTGCTTGACGTAGGGTGTCATGGGGATTCATAAATGACAATGGGCGTCAGGATGCAAGATTCCATAGTTTCAGCACGTGTAGTGTGTCATAGTGGACGACAACCGATTCCGCGTCTGCGATGCATCAGACAGTTTTTTTTTTGACAACGACTAGCTGTGTACTTTTTTTTCCAGCGTCCCACAACGAGTTCCGTCACATTTGGTGATGTTGACCAATAGCAGCACAGAAGCTCTTTTATACACAGGTTTCAAACATGTGAAACGAAAGAGAGATGATGGTGCTGCTAGGTGGATTTATGAGATGGAGGGAAGGTTCGTAGAGCTGTGGCAACAGTACTCGTGCCTGTATGATGTATGTGTCATCGAGGGACTACCATGACAGAACAAAGAAAGAAAAATGCTGGCGAACTATTGCTGAAGCGCTTCAGCAATGTTTACACTTGTTTTCGGAAGTCAGTCACTAGTTACGCCTTCTCGATGACATCACAAGCGCATTAAAAGACGGCACACGAGAATGGTCGGGACGCAACTGTGACGTCGGGACATGTTTCTGTTTCCCCCCCCCCCCCCCCAAGACACAACAAGATTTAGGAGTAGAAATAGTTTGTATGTAATCTGACACAGTGACTATCGTGACCGACAAAAATATTGTGTAGTCTGAACCCGGCATAAGAGGGGGATTCCCCTCCATTTTCTCTGAAGCCACACTTGCTGCTTTTGAGCCCAAAGACTACATCTAAGTTTTGATATTCTAAATATATTTGTTCTATGGGATTCAAGTTGAACTAGGAAATACCAAAAGTGTTTGTACAGTAGCTAGCTAGCCAGTAAAATCAAGATATGAAAAATCTAAGTGAGTTAGCACCATTTCATTAACAATAATGAGGTATAAACTAGCTCAAGCTGTGATGCTCTTTCTGCTAGTCAGTTTTCTGTTATCATACAGAAGTACAGTATTGGTCAAAAGTTTGGAAACATTACTATTCTAATGTTTTAAACATTGCCCCCCCTTTTTTTTTCAAATGTCTTGCTCAGCAAGCATTCATTTATTTGATCAAAAATACAGAGCAAAACAGTAATGTTGCGCAGTATTACTGGTATTACAATTTAAAATAATGGTTTTCTGTTTTAATATACTTTAAAATATAATGTTTTTCTGTGATACAAAGCTGAATTTTGAACATTGCTCCAGTCTTACAGTGTCACATGCTTTTCCGAAGACAACATTCAATAGGAGTAATTTTATAATCGAGTGGAAACAGTTGGGCTGACTTAATATTTTTTTGAGTGAAAAAAAAGAAACAGCGGTTATTTAAAATAGAAATCCTTTTGTTAACACGACACAACCAGTCAAAAGTTTGAGATCAGTATCTTTTCTTTTTTTGAAATACATTAATACTTTTATTAAACAAGGACGTGTTAAATTAATAAAGTAATAATAAAGACTTATACTGTTATAAAATATTTCCATTTTGAATAAACACTGTTCACAAGACGACCCACCCCCACCCTAAAAATCCAAAAGTGTAAGTTACATTTTTTTTTATTAGTTTGCATTCATGTGAGCCTATGATCAAACACAATTTTAATTTATGTTTGTATATAGTTTTATAAATTTCCCCAAATTTCCAATTAATTCCCGTAAATTCCCATAAATTCCTAGTGTTTCAAACTTGGAATATTTCCGAAGTTCCCATGAAAAGTTTCCGCCCCTGTGCAACCCTGACACAGTGTTGCACAAACCCCAAAAATGCCCCTTCCCGCACCCAAAACAAAGTTATCTGTGCATGAGGCATGAGCACTCAAAGAAAGGACTTGTGGGAAAATAGCGGTCCTTCGCTGCTTCACAGAAGACGAGTGGAAGGAGAATTTTAGGATTACGTGAGTCATGCAGCTTGTTCTGCATCATTAGCTACGTTGCCTGCTTTTATTTCAGTCAGAATGAAATCTTTACGATTGATGAGTCCAAACATAGTGTTTACATCAACACTAAATAGTGATTCAGTTGATGTGCATGTTTATATGTCACAAGCTTCCCGTCGGATTTGATCTTTTGACATGCGCACACTGCATGGATATACAGAGTTTCCCCGCTGTTTGCACATACTATTCTCCTGCCATTGCTTCTTTTCTTTGTTTTAAAGAGCAGACATATCTATTTCAGAAATAGACATATCTATTTAATTTCTAATTAAGAGACGATGAGCACATGAAGCTAGAGATCTGCGCGGGACTGTGTTTTTTTTTTTTTGTCCCGCTCTCGCAAGGTTCTATTCCGCACGCACCCACTCCCGCTCCCGCTATATATTCACTCTTTGTTCACCCACTGTCCACTTAGAATAATTTTCTTCTTGACCTGACCGTTCCCGCTAAATTTAGATCTCGTTTCCAGAATCTCACATTTAAATTTCTGCTACTGAAAGAAAGAGAAATAGGCTAAATAAAAGTGTAGTCTGCACAAAATTCTATGTTATTTTATTCGTCTTGTCAAGAGTCTTGAATTTATTGACTTTGACTTTAATTTATATGAATTATCTTAAGACACAAAATTCATTTAATTTATGTGACACAGTAGGGGGGAAAAATGTACAAAAATTTTATTTCTTATTTTTATTCGTCTTGTCAGGATACAATTCTTTTAACATTTACAACACAATAGTCAGAAGTGTCGCAGGGAGAAGAAAAAAAAAAGTAGGTTGTACAAAAATAACCTATTAGCTATTTTTATTCATCTTGTCAAAATACTCAATTCGTTTGTACATTTCTGCAGAGAAAAATGAATAAATACGACATCTTTCATTTAAAGGGATAGTCACCCAAAAATGAACAATTTGATGTTTATCTGCTTACCCACAGGGCATCCAAGATCTAGGTCACTGTTTCTTCAGTAGAACACAAATTATGATTTTTTTAACTCCCACTGTTGCAGTCTATCAGTCGTATAATGCATGGCAATGGTAACAAAATCTATGAGAGTAAAAAAACATGCACAGAAAAATCCAAATTAAACCCTTCGGCTCGTGATGACACATTGATGTCCTAAGACACGAAACGAACATTTGGGTGATGAACCGTGACAATTTATATCATATTTGACCTCTGAGACACCACTATGTCCAACTGTCTTTGGGCGCGCGCATGGCATCCGGTGCGTGAGGTGTGTACGCGCACTAGCGTTGTTTATGCAAGCGCCGGAAGTGATCTCTTGCGTGTATACGTCACTCATTGGTTACACAGTGCACAATCATTACAGAAGTGTTCCCTGCCACTGTGAAGATCTAAAGATGTTTAGATGTACAGGTCATCACAATGGAAGACTATTTTGATATATCAACAGACCACGTGGATTTTTTTGCCCAACCGTATTTATTTGAACCAGAATACTCAGATCAAGAACTTCGAGATGGAGGAAGCATCTGCTGCAGCAGCACGTCTTCAAGCCTCCGAGAGACCGAGATCTCTTCAAAAGTGGTGGTGGTGTTGTAGTAAGTGTTGTGAGATGCCAACAGAAGTGGAGAGCATCTGTTGTCACGAATGGAACATAGCAATGCTACAACTACAAGACGCCGACGAGGACATTGCCGAGGGTATCCCATCACACACTTGCCTGACTGAAGATCCAGACTTTTCTCCGCTGTTGAGCCGCAGCGTTTTTGCACGTTGTGTTTAGCTTGCCACGTATAAACTGGAGGCGACGTCCAAGGCCAGAGGGACCCAATGGCATGCTGTCAATAGAGTAATGTGTTGTATTTGTAATGTTATTGCAACGAAGTCTCTGTAGTAAAACCATGGTTAACCATAGTTTAGTCAACATGGTGCCTGTAGTACAACAGTTGTTATACAAATGGAAGTAAACCACTAAAAAACATGGTTTTATTACATCAAAACTTCATTTTATTTGTTACTTTTCGTAAGGGCAGCTTTACAAATAAAAAGGACACATACAAAGACCTTGTTCACATACCTCAGTTGAATGTGGAAAAACCGTAGGCACTGCTGATGGTTTAAGTCATACGTGATCCTCTCCTCTGTATGTAAAATCATCAGGGGAAAAATGATCGCTGCAGGCCCTCAACAACTTTAGTACATTAATGGGCGTGTTGATATCCAGCCAAAGAGCAATCAACCATAACTTCAGGCGAGCAGGCTCAGAAGTTGGGAATATGTGGAAAGTCACCACTCCCGAATGAGAATCTTTATCTTTTAGTTTTAAGTCGGTTTGAATAATCTGGATAAGCGCAAGTAAGTACCATTTTGATTAGCCGTCGTACCTACACTGTTTGTGCACTGTGTAAACAATGAGTGACGTATACGCGTGAGAGATCACTTCCGGTGCTTGCGTAAACTACGCCAGAGCGCGTACACACCTCACGTACTGGATGCCGTGTGCGTGCTCAAAGCAGTTGGACATAGTGGTGTATTATAGGTAAAAAATTATATAAATACTGTTCGGTTTCTCGCACAAACTGATCGTTTCGTGTCGCAGGGTTTAATTTGAATTTGTCTGCATGTTTTTTTTACTCTCATAAATTGTTACCATTGCCATGCATTATACGACTGATAGACTGCAACGGTTTGTGTTAAAAATATTCATTTGTGTTCTACTGAAGACCACGTCCGCTCTTCTTGGATGCCCGGGGGGGGTAAGCGCGATAACAGTACAAATTAAAATTTTTAGTTACTATCCCTTTAAAATTATAGGCTAAGCAAAATATAAACAAACTGGGTTGAACGTCCTTCAAGGACAGCGCATCCACACTTTGCTCCATCCTTATTCTGCTCTGAGCATTGTTATGCACACAGACCACGCAAATAAAACGCGTGACATTTAAAGAATGAGTGCATAACAGTCCTGAGAGCAAGCTGTACCGATGGTCAATAAGAATAAAGAGCAGATATGCTGTTCTAAATGGACGTCGGGAACGGGATATTGTTAGACCGCCCGCTCCCGTTCAAGTTACTGACCGCTACTGCGTTTTATTCGGGAATTTAATCCCGAGGCGCAAAAAATTCGGTCAGGTCCCGTGGGAATGTAGACCTCTACATAAAGCTTTGTGCCATGTTGCGTATATTTATCAGCAGTGAAATTGATAGTCCGAAGCAAGTACTACGACCACCCATAACAATCCAAATGAGATGTCGTATGGTTTTGGCCAATTAATTCTGATGGACATAGGTACTGTGATTTTTATTTATTTTTTTATTCTGACCGACTTCTAGTCCGCTTGCAAACGGATTATTAGGGTCCATGTAAATGCAGCTATTGTCATTGCACATGTTCCAGACTTTACCGTTACATTCTCAATCCGATGAAGGGTTTACATGTCCTATTGAACAGATTGGAAAAAATAACAATGAAAAAGTAAAATGAAACTTAAATTGGTTTTGACCAATTCGTTCTGATTGATGAGGTAACATGACTTTTATTCTGTGTTGCTAGTCCAATTACAGGCGGATTACTAGGGTCAGTGTAAACACAGCTAATATATTTGGTCGTCTTATAGAAGAAAGAAATGAAAGGTCAGGCATTTACTCACTCAGGTGGTGTTCAAGTTGTATGATTTTTTCTTTTCTTTTTATGATACAAAATGAGAAATTTAAGAAAATGTCCTGCTTGTGCTTGTTTATTTAATAATACTAAATGTGACCAGTGACAACCTTCAAGCTTAAAGTATTATAAAATACTCCCAAGCGACCCATTCTGTATATTCCATGTGTTCTGAAGGCACCATGAGGTTAGGTAACAAGTAGGGATGCTCCGATCTGCCTTTTTTGCCTCCGATACCGATTCCGATACCTAGGGTTGTGAAAAAAGTGAATTTTCCCCCCCCCCCCTCATTTAATTAAATGTAGAATTTATGCATGGTGTGTGTGGAACTGATATACGATTATATATTCTGTGTGTGTGGAACTGATAATCATTCTTTCACAATCTACTAGATACAGACTACTTCATATAAAGAAAAATAAAATAAACAAATTTGAAAAAATATAGCGATGTTATGTTATAATCTATAATACAAAAGTCAGTGCACAATAATTTTAGAAATCCAAACATTTAGTGAAAAAAACAGTATTTTGTGGGGAACAAATAAAAGTGTTGCACTAAATATGGTAAAATGTTACACATTGCTATTTGTATTATTATAAAATCCATTCATTTAAAACATTCATGAATGTATTTATATTTAAGTATATACTATACAATTAAAATACATTTATTTTAAATGTATAGCATATTTTTTCATAAGGCAACAACATATGATAGATACGATAGGACAAAACAAATACAGTGCAGCACGAACTGTTTTTATAGATTCAACCCTCAACAGACCTTGGCATTGAATCGCAATTGGCTAGTATTTTTGTTTACTTGCCAGACTGAAATACTATACTAATATATATAAGTTATGCCATTTTACAAACATATAATTTTTGTAAAATGGTACAGCTTTTTAAATATCTGAAAGTACACTCTTAATATCAGTCAGTCAAGCAGTCAATCATTATAATATGATAATCAAGTATTAATAATAGAAGTTTAGTAATTAGAAAAAACTTGGTACCATGAATTAGGGCGGGTGCCCTAAGTGACCCTTGTGAGAGGGGAAGCAGTACGGTCTCTCATTGTGCTTTCACACAGGAGTCCGCTACTGATCCGTGGCTGTTTGCCACAAACAACATTTATCCATTATTTCGATTTCAAATCCAAACATTGTCACTGAAAATGCTTTTTCAACATTGCAGTAATACAATCTTTACAGACATGTTTAAAGTGGTTCATATGATTTGCTAAATAAGACATGATTTTGTGTATTTGGGTAGAGCCGACCGATATATTGTTTGTGCCAATTTATCGTGCCGATCGTGAGCCTGTCTCTGATATATCGTATCACGAAGTACCGCCTGATATATTTTTTTTTTCAGACCATATTGTCAATAAAATGACTTGAAATGGTTATTTACTTAGTTTGTCCAGCACTCTATTGTTTGCTACTGGATGAAACGCTTTAAAGCTTAAGTCTATGGAAAACCATTGAAACTTTGAACGGCTATATCTCCGTAACGGCGCTGCGAATCCGCACCAAATTCGGGGGCTCCCTTCAGCTCGAGGAACCCTCTCGAACACGAATCGAGTGTACGTCTCGAGGCCTTCTTTCGAATGAGACCACCCCCGCGTCGATAGCACCCGTGGTTCGGGAGTTACGGGTGGTTAAATTTGTGGTCCGGCGCCGCCCAATCAAGCCATCTCGGGGGGCTACGACACGCGGAGGGTGGCGTTCGAGAGGGCTCCTCAAGCTGTAGGGATCCCCCAAATTTGTTGGAGATCCGCCGGCACGTTCGCGAGATAGTGACACCAGTCAACACTTTCACTTCAGTAAGGAGGTCTCTTGTTCAGGGAGCAGCATTCAAGCGTGGTCTTATTCGACCGTAAGTGTAGTGCTGGGCGGTATGACCAAAAATTTATATCACCGTATTTTTCAAAATTATACCGGTTTCACGGTACATTACGGTATTTTTTTTTTTCATGCATGATCGGGTGTTAACCATATGTTCTACTGATTGAGAGAGAAAATACTGCAGTACATTGACTTAGAACGCCCTATTTTACTGTCATGATGAGTGAATATTTTCAAAAAATACCACACTAAATAATGACTAAACATGACCCCTTTTAATACAGGTTAACCAGAGTCACTCCTCATTTATAATCCCGCTAGAGCCCTGCACGGGCCTCAATATAGGCCCGCCCTGGCCCGAGACGCTCAGGCCCTGGCCCGACAGCTTATCAGAATTACCGACCCGAGCCCGTCTTTTTTTCCCCTTCTCCCAAAACAGTTTATACTACTGTTTCAGCTATTAAAATTTTTCAGTTTTGTATGTAATGGCAAAGTGAGTGATTATATTTCGTTTAGTTTTTTATTAAGTTAATTTAGAAAAACTTTTGGAGCATTTTTTTTTGTTCGTTAAATGTAAGTTTTTTTTTTTTTTTTTAAAGTAGCGTACAGCGGCAGACAGTGAGTTGATCATAGCCTATGTTTGATCAATTTAGCCTTCTCAAATAATCACGACTTGCCTAAAATAAAATCTATAGAATAAAACAGTTCAAGCATATTACAATGTTAGTTTAAATGTTTTACCTATATAAATGTGCGCTATTAGATGCATATCTAATCTTCACAGCATCACAGATCACTTGCATTGGAAACAACTTAAAATACTGTATGTAATTTTTGCTCATAAAGGTAAGAACAATACATCATTCGTAGCTGTAAAGGGTATACTTGTATTTGTGCACACTCACAATATCAACAAA
>JADLZN010002460.1:0-55722 GCA_018155175.1 Sinocyclocheilus anophthalmus | reverse complement strand
GTAAATTGCAAGAAAAAAAAATAGTACTAATTTTCAAAATCTCAATTTACCAATCTTGATAGTTCAGTCAGCTTTAAAAAGTCTCAATACGTCTAAATAAAAACTAAATGGATTGCAGCTTAACCAATGAAATTCCCTGCCACACGTGGTGAAGGCAGATTGGCACTGTGATTTGCTCTGTGTTTGGTGATGGGCAATCAGGAGGGGGCCTGTTAAGAGTTGGCAGCCAGTGATTTTCTTTGATTCACAGACAGAGGAAGAGTCTAAGTCAAAGGCCACTGTGCTTAATAAATAAAGCAATTTGTGCTAGGAAAAGAAAATATCACATAAACAAGGTCACCTCCACAACTCAATTGTGTATAAATGTGCAAATATAAATAAAAAACATAAATAATACTCAGATTATATTAGAAGTGCGTGTATAGATCCATTTTAAAAAAAGGAAAAGCAAAATCTAATGACCTTGATGGTGAAATAATTCAGCTCAGCCTACTGAAACCAAAGTGGGAACAGAGTAATTGCCCAAAACTGCCTTTAAACACTAGAGGGCAGCATAGCCTGTGGGTCCATCTGTCCATGAGAACAAACGGGCCTACTATAATTCATCTGATTACTACTATGAAGAGCATTGAGTTATTTAGAGCAGACATTAAATGTTTTTACATCATGGTATTTTTTTTTTTTTTTTGTGTCAAAAAACTGATTTAAACTAATGCTGTCCATACGTGCAACAGTGTAATAAGTAAAAGCAATGTGAAACACTTGGCTGCAGGTTCAACAAATAAAATAGCTTATAAACAGGGCAAACAGGCACTTGCTACTTAATTTGGGGAAGTACACTAAACCTAAAGATAAGGTAAGAGATCTAAAGAGGATTTATGAAAGTAAAATTCCTTGAGCATCAGAAGATGTTAACAGCCTTCATAAGGCACACATTAACCAATCAAATCACAATTTGCAGAGTCGTCTCATGGACAGGAGCGGCCATTATGCTACGTCCTTGAAAATCACCTGTGCCTGTGGTCCAGAGGGAGCAGTAAAGGAGCAGCCAGACTGAGCTGATGGATGTTTCTGGAGAGGCTTTTGCCTATGGCGGGGAGTCCCAGGCTTTGACAGATCCGTGGGCCCCTGCAAAGCTAGACTGGGCCTCCAGGGGTCACTCTCATTTCCTGGAGGCTGAATGGAGCCCATGGGAGTAGGTCCAGCGAGGAGCGGATTAGTGTCCAAGACTGAAGCAGAGTGTTGTTGATCAAACATATGCTGTCCTGGGAACACTGGCTCTTTGAAGGAGGGGTGAAACAAAGAAAAAAAAAGAGGGGAAGTGAACATGCGGGTGCCATATTGCCATATTTCCGCTGATCTAATGTGACATCTCTACTTCTGTTTGCACCTTGGGTGTCTGACTGCATACAGCAGGTGCTGAGGATAGAGCAAAGGTCAAAAAAGCAAATGGCCATTTCTGTGTAAATCAAAACACTGTAAATTCATGTATCTAATTCACATTGAAAGTCTCTTATGCTCACCAAGAATGCACTGATTTGATCAAAATGTATTGGAATACTACATTTAAAATAGCTGTTTTCAATTTAATATATTTTGAAATGTATTTTATTTCTGTGATAGCAAAGCTGAATTTTCAGTCTTCAGTGTCATATGATCATTTAGAAACATTTCTTATTATTGTCAACGATGACAGGTCTGCTGCTTTTATGTAAAAGCTCAAAAGAACAACACTTAATTTGAAATAGAAATCTTACAAATGTCATTTTGTCACCTTCTATGTGTCCTTGCTAAATAAATATATTAATTTACTAAAACAAGGACTACCAACACCAAACTTTTGAACAGTAGTGTACGTGCGATGTTCTAACGTAAGTAGCATTGAAAGATTGGTTTGGTTAGAAAAAAAAAGAGAGTATGCATCTAAACATACACCTTCTGAGACCGGATGTGTTTGCAGCCTTGTTTGCTCAACCGTCTGGAGCACTGTATGCAGTTGGGATATGTGGTCTCACCAGGACTGCGGGAGGGTCCAGTGAGGGTTTCCTCTGGGGCAGGTAGTCCCCTGCAGGAGCGTGTGAGATGATGCCCAGAGGGATGAGGAGAGAGACCCTCTCGCAATTCAGATCCACCCTATTCCAGACAAGCACCAACAAATGAACACCAAGGAAAAACACATATGCTGGCATTTCATTCAAATAAACAATGTAAAAAATGTTTTAAAAAATGCCATAGTAATACATCATCTTCTATAATCCACTGCCATGTACTTTAAAAATAAAGAAAAATTATTCTGCAGTTTTACATTTTATCACTTTTTGAAGCAAATTAACATAAATTTTTTTGAATTTTCTATTCATCAAAGAATCCTGAAAAATTAATTATGGTTTCCACAAAAATATTAAGCAGCACAACTGTTGTCAAAAGGTTTTTGAGGAGCAAATCAGCATATTATAATGCTTTCTAAGGGGATCATGTGACACTGAAGACTGGAAAAATGCCTGCTGTACTTCATCTTCTGGCCTCCAGGAATAAACGTTCCATTTATATATATAAAAATGGAAAACAGGTTATTTCAATATAAATCGATTATACAATAATTTTTTTTTACATCCTTTACTTGTATTTTTGAGTAAATAATGCGCCTTTGGTCCTTGAGCATAAGAGACTTCTTTTGAAAAACATTTAAAACGTAACTCCAAACTTTTTGCCTATATATATTTAATTTTTACATGATTATACAATGCTTGTCCTGCTTATTCTCCATATTAGCAGCGATTTCAAGTGTTTCAAAGTCGGAAACTTTGCTGGCACTGCTGCCATTAATGATCACGGCGCACTCTCCATAATTGCCGCACTGGACTTTTGGTGGACGCAACGATAACAATCACTTATCCTTTCAAGAAAGCTAACCACCCTGATTTCACCTTTATCCTCTTAAATATCCATCTCGGTTCTCAAACAAGCCCTTTTTCACTGTACTTGACTTACGAAATGCCACCCTTACCCTGTTAATTACCTGATGCTATCACTCCTAATCTACATTCTAAACCAGAATTGATTACTCCTATTTTTTTTCTTCTCTCCTTGGCCTGTGTGTGAATGAGATTCAAGCCAAGTCATCCTAAACAGAAAGTTAATCAGTGGCTCTATGCAACAGACTGTGGTTCAGAAATAACTGGCCATTGTGCACTTAATCAGTTCTCCACTCAAAAGGTCAGTTCCAGCCCCCCAGTAGGATTTAATTAAAAGCACTACACAAAAGCAAAAGCCGTTTGTATGAATTTGATAACCAAGAATGCTCTTTCAATGGCTAATCCTGCATTTACAGAGAGAGAGGGATGGAGCAGAAGGGAGAGGGAGAGATAGAGGCTGCCGAAGCTCTCCAGGGTTGGAGCCAGGTGTGGATTGCACTGCATTCAATAACGGAGATGATTTAGAGGACAATAGGGGGATGTTTCATTAGAATCATGCTTTGCCTGTTGTCTTCCACTCTCTGTGTTAGAATTGCCAGTGAAACTGCACCGACAGAGGGGGAAGACGGTCACGCCACTGGGCCTCTTTCCTGGAGGAACGATGCTGTTGTGGAATCAGAAAGTCATAAGAGGGATGTTTATATTCAGTGCACTCGAAATTAAAAACTGCTGTAGGGCTTCTGCTGAAGAAGGTCAAACGAGGGCAAAATTATTCACTTAAAATTAATTTCTGAGTCGTCTACATAATTTATTGCAGGATAGGTAACTTTTTAATCATCTAAACATTACAATATGATCAAAATCAAAATAGAGCTGAACAGAAAGTGCATCGCACCTCTTTCAGTCAAATGACCTGGATTAGTTGTGATGCGTTTTTAACAAGACAGCAGTCTGATGTTTTTCTTTTCACAAAGAGCCATTTAAGCGACTTCTGACATCACGGAATTAAAAACTTGCGGGCAATCCACTGATCCATAGCAAAGAGCCTTTATCTGCCTCACTCACTATCAGAGCTGTCATTCAGCCAGTGCAAACAAACAGCAGCCAACCCATTCTCTACCGCAATTAATGGAATTAATGAGATCTTTCACTGGAGGCAATTCATCCATTTCAGTTCAATAGAATACTCAATGCAGTTGTAAAATGAAGTTTAAAATGATAGACAGGATTAATATTTAAACACCTTTCTTCAGCGAAAAATTCTGTAACCACACACACACCCACACACACACACACACACACACACACACACCACAGATGGGACCCTGCATGTACAATTAGTGTGTGATTGTATGATAATGGTATGATAATCGTGATTAATCAGATGCCCACTGGCAAATGGAAGTTTCCGGGGGGCATTTTGTCACCTGCATTCTAAACGGCATCATACCAAGCCTTGGCTCAACAACACTGCTGATTGGCTTAGGCTGAGCTGCTCTCTGAAGTGCTGCACTCGATTGAGATTCACATTTGAGAGCAGAAAAATACACATCACATCATGGGCATCCAGAGCACATGAACATAAACGGCTTGGAAAACATTTTGTGAAGAACAGAGACGTGTGCTTGGTCAAACGCCCAGACCTTGCGGCCAGAAACTGACAATTTTCTCCTTCTTTTCTCCATGATTTGCCCGTGTAATCATGTCAAATGTGCACATACAGATTTACGAAGGCATTTTAAAGGAGGCAACAACCAATTTTTGTGGAAAGTAGAGAGTTGATCGATTACTACAAAAAAGATTGAACTTAACAAACGCCATCAGGTTAAATGATAAATACTAATTTCTAGACCTCTAATGTGTAAAGCAGAACTAATTTAAGGTAAAGATATTTAGGAATGATATTTTGATGTATTATAATGAATATGACTTCGATTGAATAGAAATGTTGATGCTGGGGCATATGTACCGAGCCCGTGACCTCACATCCTATTGAGCATTAAGTCCCCCTCCTCCCTTGAAATGAAATAAACATGTGCCTAAAGCCCATATCAAACCTTTCCAGTTGCACAAGGACTACTATCAATGTTTACAGATTCAACTCAAACAGTGTTTAGCCAGAGCACTCATGATTAATAGCAGTAGAAAACATATACACACAGCCGCGTCTGTGAGCACACACACATACACACATACACTGAACGAACAGCTGCTACTCCCTTGGATGCTCAAGGGATCCACAGCAGGCAAGACCTGGCTTTGTGTAGACATCAAGGGCAATGCAATAGAAAGGATAACACCTATTTGACACTTAATTCTGTACAGACACCTTAACTTTCTTTAAAGACAGGAAATGGAACTATTCCAATAAAAATAAAAAATTTAACTAATTTAATATGTATTTTAGATTCTGGAAATTTTATTATTATTATTATCATTGTTAGTATTATTCATCAACAACAAATATTAAGTATACGTATTAAAATACTATAATTTATAATAATCATAAAGCAATTCACTATTTAACATTATTGTACATTATATTTCTTATTATTAATATAATAAAATACCCAGCATTCATTGCATTTTATTATATTATAATAATAAATAAATAGTAATGTATACTGTATTCTGGAAATTGTATTTTACAACAATAAGAATATAATGGAATCTTAATATTATAAATGTTATTATGACATTGTTATTTGAATATTTGGAATTGTGTATCTGGAAATTAATCATATAACACAAAGTATTATTATTATTATTATTATCGATAACATAAGAATTCCAGCCTACATCATATTTAATGATGATGGATTGCATGCATGGTTGGTTGAATGAATAATTAATAATATAAACACATTTCTAAGATTATATATTTTTTTAATTCTATCAATGTTTAAAACTAACCTCTAAACACAATCTAAACCCACAGCAATATTTATCAACTCATTATTCCATTCACAGCAATAACAGCTTGATGAAATGAAAGTAAATTTACGAAGCCCTCAGGCAGAAAGTGGCTGCAGGCCTGAGCCTGACCTTGCCGAGAGAGGGCTCCTCTGGTTCTGGGAAGGTGCCGATTGGCTCGAAGTGTTGTGGGGGCTCAGAAGGAGAGAGAGCTAGGGTGTGACTCAGGACTCTGGAGGGTTTGGTCTGTGGGTGGATCGTACTTGCCCGAGGGGTGCGACAAGAGCGAAAAGGCCACGTTTGATCACAACATTTAATGATACTGTATACCTGTAACAATAGGGTCAGAACTATATGATGTTCTATGTTGAGAGACGACTTTATCAAATGTGATATAATTTGAATAAAGCCGGGCAATTCGGCACTTTACTCCAACGACGCCAGCAGACAATGGGGCTGCCACTCGAGCTGCAGAGGGAGGAAGGAGGGGCTGTGATACCTCTCCTCCGCCTGTCTGTGTCTATTAATGCCATGATCACAGATTAGCGTGACTTCAGGATAGAAAGAGGCAGGGGCTGAGGGGAACATGGGAACAGAGACAGAGAGGTGAAGAAAGGGATAGACAAAGAGAGGGCACTAACACTTAAAACTAAACAATTTCCTATTGGAGTAGCCACTTTACTCATTTTTACAGTCAAATACAAATGTTTCAGAGAAGAACTGCGCAAAGAGCAAAAGCCAATAAAATAAACAGAGAATAGATTTATCTAATATTATTTTGTCATTCATTATATTTTATATTCCATAACGTTCCATTACTTAACATTTCATAAATCAAAGAAAAATAAAAACTACTACAAAAAATAATAAAAAACTCATGTTTATTAAAAAATTTATTTAGAATACATTTTGCATGAGGGAAATTTAGAGATAAACATTTAGCTGTCCATTTAACATGCTTGATGTTAACATAGCAATATTCATACGCCGGTCTCAAAAGGCAACCTTGTAAGATGCTATAACATCAAGACACTACAGGGGATGAAGACATCTGCAACTCCAGTCAGCTTCTTGTAGATGACATAATGCTAATGCGAAGCTATGCATAATTTACACTCACTCTACTCGCTCTCGACATGTTAAATGAGCAGTTTCAGCCAATCCTACATCAGCAACGCTTCCTTCATCCTTCGTCATGGAGTCAAGAGGAAGAGGGAGAGGTTTCTCTTCATCATCAATTAAACAATCAGAGGGACGCGTTCACAAGAATACTGCAGCGCTATCAGGATGTACAACCTCTGTCTTTTGCATTAATTAAATGTGGTTTTGGGCTTTACAGTAATCGCCCAATGCAAAAGATGTTTTTACCACAAGAGAGATGCTAAATCCAAAGCAAAACGCAAAGCTAATTTCGCATGATTGACTCAAAGTGGAAAACTGCCAAGTTATTTAGCATAATCCAAATATCAACACCAGTAGGAGGAGCGATAACCCTTGATAATTGAAATAATTCCATAAAGCAAACTCACAGATCTCACATGACAAAAGGACAAAAACCTTCCTGAAATCTATTCTGCTCATACAGACACACATTCATGCAGCTCCTCATAAAAATCCACAATTACATTAAAGTTAATACATGCTAATAGTTGGCAGGATAAGCATTTTATGTTTAATAAATTCATAAATTCCCACAGAGTGCTGGTCTGCTGGGGCTGGGGGTGTGTTGATTATGTTAGGATGGAGTGTCTATCAATCCCCCATACTCTTGTCTGTCTATTAACCGCAAGGTCTTTCAATCCAAAGCAGAAGATCCCTGTTTACCATAGCAGCCCTGCTTCAATTCCCTTTGGTTCCACACTGCACTATTCTCAAACAACCACAGAACACAAAGTGGAAATTATATAATATATCCTGAAGTGCCCTAGAATGCTCAACAGATCAGTTAATAGCTGCCGTAAAATAAACTGTGACAAAACTGCACAAGAACTGAAGAAGACCAGCACTAAAAACTTGAGCCAGTGTCGCACTAATGGTCAGTGATGGCGGTTGTGAAATCTATACATCAAGCATCATATCGAATCCTCCATTTTAACCTGTCTACCTCTCAACAGGCTATGAATCAGCAATTATTTCCTTCACACTGTGTGTCACAATCAATTTCACTGCTCTGCGTAACAGAATGGTTTCGGGTGACATCCCCAATCAGTAGGTAGGGAGCACATCCTTTCAATGGAAATAGGGTGCTGCACAGGGTCATAACTTCTGACAAAATGCAAATTACATTTGTAACATAAACTGAAATGTCAATTGAGCTTTGCTAGGGCTGCTCCTTAGGTTTTTATACTTTTAATTTATAATGTATGGTGTGCGCTGGATCAAGAGTCGAATGGTGTGAGCAAAACTGTGGTTTCGGAGCCGTTTCATTTTCTGTTTCCTACACTAGAAAGCAGTCAAGGCTATTTTATTTTTATCACTTCTCAAATGTGAACACTATGAGTATTGTAAAATTTTGGCAACAAAGCACTCTAACAGAAAAAAAAATACTAGTTAAGTCCTGAACATTTTTGTACATATCATCAGTAAACAACATGATTTTCCTTTGGATTAGCTTCCTCTGTAAAGCTACAGTAGCACATGACCAAGGATTAAAAAAACTGCTGAATAGGCTCCAGAGCTGAATATCAACTTGCATATCAAAACTGAGAAGTGACCAGAGTGCCAATGGGAATCCCAGCCCACACAAACGCCACCCCCCCTTCTAGAACTAAAAAAAAAACTAAAAACTCATGTCCCTCATGTGTCTCTACTTCTGACACAAACAATGCGACTCAGTGCCACAAACAGAGGCTAATACTCTGAGCACAGAGATGTAAACCTAACAGCAGACACCATCTGTACTGCAGGTGTATGTTTGTGTTTACAGTCTAGACTAACAGACTCTTGCCATTAAATAGAGGTAGGTCGAAGGTGACAAAAAGATCTAATTAACTGCAATTAAAGTTATCAGCATCTATTGATCTTACTTTCATGATCATGTGATTTCGTCACTCATTGTAAAAAACCTGGGGTATATTATTTTCCTCCCTTTTTTATGCATATTCCATAAAACTTGAAGAATATACTTGTGAAATGCGTTTCCCCATGGCAGGCTTTATTTAGGCTATATTTTAATGATATATTTGAAATGCACATGAACACATTAGTTCAGTTTGCCAGCATGGTATTATTACTCATCCATCTTTGTGACTGCGAATGTAGACTACATTCTGGTGTTTTGTCAATATTCAAATTAAATAACTATGAGTCATTCCAAAATAATTGGTTTGTTTGAATTGACTCCAAAATGACATGATAATTTGGGGCACATCGTGCAAAGGGTAGCTACCTTCCTACATGCTTTGAAGTCACACAAAATGCATAACGTCAGTGTCACGGTGTGTGTGGAGAGATGAAGCGAGGACTCAAGTGCAGTATTAATGGTTCTTTCTTTTAATAATAAAATGAAACAAAAAAAACACAAACTACCCCGAGGGGGAAAAACAGACAAAGACACTCTAGGAACGCACTGCATGCATACATAACACACCACATGAAAACGAACGGATCACACAGACTCCAGACACCATGAAAAAAAATGGAAACCAAATGAGGAGGCTAGCGAGGGAGACACAGGTGGAGAAACTTAAACAATAATGAGGTAACAAGATGGGAGGGGCCAGACAATAGACAGGGGAGCACATGGCAACAGACAAACACAAGCCATGTGCTCACAGAACACAGTGTCCTCTGGTGGCCATCCTTGGCACAGCCGCTGAAGACTGTGAAAGTCAGGCAGAAACTATATGGCAGTCAGAGAAAAACGAAGAAGATCCACATCAGAAGTCCACACTGATAGCAATGGTACTCCATTAATTCAGACAAGTATTACTATCATAAAATTATAGTACTCAGACAGAAAAATTGTTCTTGTAAGTAAAACAAGGGCAAGGGCCTTTAGGACATGGTTATATTTGATTTTTACTTTGTCTATTATCTATTATCCTTTTAACTGCATCTTAGCCTGTTATAGCACACAATAGTCTAGAATATTTAATATTTCTCATTCATTTTATATATTTTCTTAGTTATGTTTTTAATAAACTAAAGAAATAAACGTTCTAGTCATTTCCAAGTTCAAATGAATGGCAAGAAACAATCCAGGAAAAGGATTACATGGTAAACATTTATACTGTTTTGCAAAAGAAATGAAAGAAATAAATATTTGGATTGTATGTGAAGTATAGATCTCAGTTTTATATATTTTCAGAGATTCATCGCCACAGACAAAAGAACATCAAAACAGCCCATGAAGTTAATTACATCACAAATGCCTTTGTAAAAATAATGATTTATTTATTGACATTAGTCTTATCAGAAGATTCACAGATAGAATAATACGGTAATGAAATATGTGTCAAATAAAATGGTACACTCTCAGAAAAATTAGTCAAAGGTTGTGATTGGTTTAGTACCTTTTCAAAAGGTACTAATATACATAATTTAGATACTAATACGTACTCTTTAGGTAGTAATATGTACCTTTTAAGGTACTAATATGCATCATAATATTTTTTGAGTGTGTATAGTGTAAACAACACAACACTGAAATATTTTAGGCTCTGCCTAACAGCATGGTCCTCTGCATGCTAAGTTGTCTCTATCTCATTTTCCTCCTTTATGCATCTTTGATCTCTTTGGTTCTGAAGCAGTATATCATTGGATTGACAACAGGTGGGAGCAGACTGTACCACATAGTTAACATAATCCGAAGGTCAGGAGTGAATGTAGCTGTCAGATCAAGTGTATAGACAGCACATCTGGGGACATAATACAGAAAAACAATAAAAAGCTGAGGAATGCAAGTTGATCATGTTTTATATCGAGCCCGAATGTCTGAGATTTTGAAAACCGACGTGAAGATGGCAATATAGAAAATATAATAAAAATCAAAGGGCCCAAAAGAATAAACATGGCACATCCAAGTGCAAACAGCTTTTTCTGTTTTATATCTCGACAAGAGAATTTAATTACTGCACTTTGTTCACAATAATTTTGGGTTATTATGTGAGAATTGCAGAAGGGCTCATCGAAGGCATAATAAATGATGATTGCCACCAGAGGTATCAACATTAGCCAAATCACTCCACATACAATAAAAACAGTCTTGTTTGTAATAAGGACACAGTATCTCAGTGGATTGTGTACCGCAACAAACCGATCAATGGCCACTAATAGTATAACAAAAAGCGTTAATACTTCCTAAGTTGTGAACAAAAAAACATTTGCACAAAGCAACTATGAAATGATTTAGTGTTGATATTGAAAATATATTTTGAAATGGCTTTAGGCATCGTGACGGTTCCAAAAGCAAGATCAGACACGGCAAGAACACAGTAGATTAAATAGGTGGGGTTTTGAAGGCTTCTCATATAAGCAATAAATGCATTAACCAGTTAAGCTCGGAGCGTTTTTTGGAATTTTCGCCTAAATTTTTCATACTCAAATTCAAATGTTTGCCCTACACACATACAATGGAGGAAATTAAAAAAATGGTTTCATTGTAAATAAAACCCTTTGAACTACAAAATATGAGTGGAATTCTTTATAAATAACATTATATACTTTTCAACTATTACTATAAACACAAAAAAAACAGGCGCTTTTTGAGTTTTAATTGAATACATATTTTTTGAGATTCTGTAATTCAGGTTCTGTTAGGCTCAACTCTCTGGAATTTACTTTGTTTGATGCCACTATATGCCAAGAAGTACCAGAAAAAAGAATCTTTCAAATAAAAGCTTCTAAACAGGAGTTAGAACAGTATTTGTGAAGCGATTGAAAATGTACAATTCTGCATCGAAATGTGTCATGGTGAGTTTCCCTTGCAAAAACAGGCTTTATAAAACACATTAACCCCACAATCCTATTGTACTCTGTGCCATAAGCACTTTAATTGATTATTTATTGAATTATGTTTCATTTTTATGTTTTTCTAAGTAGTAATATACAAAATGGCACAAGCAAATTGGACCAAACTTGTCATATTGTGATCTCTACACTCAGTTTAATTCTTTCAGGATGCACAAAACTGTCTACATTATAATTTATAGCTGGTCTATAACAACCTAAAATAAAATCCATATCCTCCAGCTTTATATCACTCCATTTATATGCATTCTGTATTGGGATACTGATCACAGCATCTCTCACCTCAGCATCAATTGAGCACCACATCTCTCTCTCATCCTGCATCCAGCTGTTCTTGCCTCCGTGGTCCAGAGCTGGGCTAATCCGCTAGCCACATTCTACATTCACAGCGTCAAACAAACTTATGTTAGCTCATCTACACCGCACTGTAATGATCCATGTATATTTATTGTATACTTACTGAAATGCATAATGTACTCTCCTTTTCTGTCAGCAAAACAGTGTATCAGCGTGCTACTATAGCTAACACGCTTCATAACAAAGCCAAACACGCTCAAAACTCACCGAGAATCTCTCCTAAAGTCTCCCCAGGCGCGCGTCCACTGCTCTCCAAGGCTCTCCACGGCGCGCTGACCGTTCTTCATCGTATATAACTTGTAATATGATCATCATAGACTGAAAGGATCCGAGACGCATTCGCTACAACTCTTCCGTCCGGTCAAAAGCCTTCAATTCTCGCGTCATGGACTTCATTCTCCACAGAGCACTGGCTGAGCGAGCGGAAGGTGACCCCTCCTTTCTCTGCCCACTGTGCTGACGTGGTGGTGTCAGAGTTCACAGAGTCTGTAATGGCCTATCTGAGTGACGTGTAATCTGACCAATTGCAGCGCAGAACTGGCCGCAGAGATGTATAACATCAGAAGAGCTGAATGCGCGGTGGCATGCCATGGAGAGCCTGTGATCCCCGACGCGCGCTGGATTCCGTTACCTGGGCAGAACGCGAATATCTCACCGATGGAAGCACGCAGAAACCTGAAAATGGTCTTGTTTGAAAGAAGAGATCCTAATCTAAAAGGTAATATAGAGTTTATATATATATTTGTGGCTTTTGTGGCTACTGAAGGTTGCTACGATTAGAATGTTCAACCATCACAATTTCCAGTTTTTTTTTTTTTTTTTTCGCACGCGATTCTATTGAAGATAATTCGATCTATGATTTCATCACACAATGAAATAATCTACATCGTAATTCCTGAGAATGAGAGCTTTCTTGTGAAATATGACTTTACTTTTTTGTGAAAAATATATGCAAATGCCCATTCCTTCGTAAAAAAGTCGCCAATGGCTAGGCCGGTGAAATCGTGTGTGGGCTAATACATTTCAAGCTTAATTTTAACTCTTTATGACTATCCAAACCAAAGAAATGGTATTCTTTGTAAGAAGCCCTCCACGCTTTCAATGAACCCATTATATGGGTGATAAGACCATATAGAAGGCATGCCAATGAGCATACCATTTTTTTACGTGACTTTGGAAACTCCGTATCCGGGTCCGCAGGTTTAACCTGTTGCATTTTATATATTTTTCACTAAAAAGTCAAGTCATATATCACAAGAATGCTCTCATTCTCAGGAATTTGACGATATATTGTGTGACAATCATAGATCTAATTATCTTCAATAGAATCGCGATGGAAAAAAAAAAAAAAAACGGAAATTTTTTATTGTGTAACATTTCTACTCATAGCACTGCTTCAGTTAGCCACAAAAAGCCACAAATATATATAAACGCGATATTACCTTTTAGATTAGGATCTCTTCTTTCAAACAAAACCATTTTCAGGTTTCTGCGTGCTTCCATCGGTGAGATATTCGCGTTCTGCCCAGGTAACGGAATCCAGCGCGCGTCGGGGATCACAGGCTCTCCATGGCATGCCAGCGCGCATTCAGTTATTCTGATGTTATGGAGCTCTGCGGCCAGTTCTGGGCTGCGATTGGTCAGTTTACACGTCACTCAGGTCCGCCATTACAGACTCTGTGAAATCTGACACCGACCCGTCAGCACAGTGGGCAGAGAAAGGAGGGGTCGCCTTCCGCTCGCTCAGCCAGTGCTCTGTGGAGAATGTAGTCCATTACGCGAGAATTGAAGGCTTTTGACCGCACGGAAGAGTTGTAGCGAATGCGTCTCGGATCCTTTCAGTCTATGATGATCATATTACAAGTTATATACGATGAAGAACGGTCAGCGCGCCGTGGTGAGCCTTGGAGAGCAGTGGACGCGCGCCTGGGGAGACTTTAGGAGAGATTCTCGGTGAGTTTTGAGCGTGTTTGGCTTTGTTATGAAGCGTGCTAGCTATAGTAGCACGCTGATACACTGTTTTGCTGACAGAAAAGGAGAGTACATTATGCATTTCAGTAAGTATACAGTAAATATACAGTAAATATAGATGGATTATTACAGTGCGGTGTAGATGAGCTAACATATGTTTGTTTGACGCTGTGAATGTAGAATGTAGCTGTATGCTAGCGGATTAGCCCAGCTCTGGACCACAGAGGCAAGCACAGCTGGATTCAGGATGAGAGAGAGATGCGGTGATCAACTGATGCTGAGGTGAGAGATGCTGTGATCACTATCCCAATACAGAATGCATATAAATGGAATGATATAAAGCTGGAGGATATAGGTTCTATTTTAGGATGTTATAGACCATATAAATATTATAATGTAGACAGTCTTGAGCATCCTGAAAGAATTAAACTGAGTGTAGAAATCACAATATGACAAGTTTGGTCCAATTCGCTTGTGCCATTTTGTATATTACTACTTAGAAAAACATAAAAACATTTTTTAAATCAATTAAAGTGCTTATGGCACAGAGTACAATAGGATTGTGGGGTTAATGTGTTTTATAAAGCTTGTTTTTGCAAGGGAAACTCACCATGACACATTTCGATGCGGAATTGGACATTTTTCAATCGCTTCACAAATAATGTTCTAATTCCTGTTTAGAAGCTGTTATTTGAAAGATTCTTTTTCTGGTACTTTTTGGCATCTAGTGGCATCAAACTAAGTAAATTGCAGAGAGTTGAGCCTAACATAACCTGAATTACAGAATTTCAAAAAATATATGTTTTTTTTAACTCCAAAAGCGCCTATGTTTTTTTTTGTGTTTATAGTAATAGTTGAAAAGTATATAATGTTATTTATAAAGAATTCCACTCATATTTTGTAGTTCAAAGGGTTTTATTTACAATGAAACCATTTTTTTTAATTTCCTCCATTGTATGTGTGTAGGGCAAACATTTGAATTTGAGTATGAAAAATTTAGGCGAAAATTCCAAAAAACGCTCCGAGCTTAACTGGTTAAAAAACTATCCCTGAGTTTGGACCGTCAAAGCAGGGGGCAAAGAGGAGCAGGGCAGGGTTGCATTCGCCATTTTTAAGGTTTTACGCGTTCAAAACCGTAAAAAATATAATTTAAAACGTATTCATTTTTCCTGACAATTTTTTTTTCATACATAAATATGTAAGCACTAAAAATTCAGGAACTAGCCTATGTCTTAACTTAATTAATGGCAACGAATAAATGATTGAAGTAATTTAACACATTGGTAAGAAAAGGGTCATTTTGTCATATATTTTATTTAATATTTTTATGTGTAGAAACTCAAAATGAGCGTGCATATAAGTGCACTGATCAGATCGGTGTCGGGCTGACTATAGGCTAGCTGTTGTGTTCATGTTAAAATAGGCCTATAAGCGACAATAAATTTCAAAAGATTAATAAGTCCGTCATGTAGGCTACAACATCAACTCATTAATGTAATTCAATCGGATTTCCGTTTTATTTCAACTGTTAGCCTACTCATATTTCGAAGCTTCCATAAATGTTCAGTTACTGAGGGTTTAGTTTGAACTTTTTATTGATGAAAGTTAACACTCAAAAACTTAATAACGTAATTAATTTAGTGCCCACACTACAGCTAAACTAAATGGCTTCAGTGCAAACATAGCAGAGTTTATATAGTAACTTGTACTGAACAGTTACTCGTTCTTGTTGTTTACGTGAAATAGTTTAGATAATTGTGTTAAATACTGTGAGAATTTTCCCCTCACACTCTTAGCCTGTTATTTCTGATTTCAGCAAGACAAAACACCAAAGAAAAAGCTGCCATGTATATCTTAAATGCCAGTTTTTCCCAAAATATCTCTGTTGTGCATCCTGAATACTTTTTCATCAGTGGACTTTCAGGTATACCATACAGCAGCTATTACTATATGTTCCTGTTTTTCATTTATATTGTTGCTGTGATTGGGAACTCTATAGTCCTTCTCATTATAGCTATTGACCGGAGTCTGCACAGTCCAAAGTACATTGGTGTGTTTCATTTGGCCTTGGCTGATATTGGTGAAAGTAATGCACTGATTCCTAACATGATGAAGACTTTTCTTTTTGAGTCACAGTACATCTCCTACAATGCTTGTTTGGCAAACATGTTTTTTGTTTACTTCTTTAATACAATACAGTGTGTCAGCCTTGTTGTCTTGGCATTTGATCGCTTTGTTGCAATTTGCTTGCCACTAAGATATCACGCCATTGTAAATAATGCTGTCATGTGTTCTGTTTTCTCAATAATGTGGATGCTTAGCACTTTTCTGGTGGGCTTGACAGTATCTTTGGTCACCCGACTTTCATTCTGCAAGTCCAACAAGATACAGAGTTATTTTTGTGACCATGGACCAGTGTATAGAATGGCATGTAATGACAACAGCGTGAATTCATTTATGGCCAAACTCAACACAGCTGTCTACTTTGCTGCTCCGCTGATAATATTCCTGTCTTACCTTTGCATTTTTTTCGCTTTAAGTAAGATTACAACATGGGAGGGCCGTATTAAGGCCCTGAAGACCTGTGTTTCTCACCTGTTGTTAGTTGGAGTGTGTTTCCTTCCCATAATCTGCACATATATCGCTGCAATCATGCTTTCTCTGTCTCCCAATGTGAGAGTCATCAGCACATCTCTGGCATATGCTGTTCCACCGATGCTAAATCCCATGATATATGTTTTAAACACAGCTGAAGTTAAGAACTTCATCCAAACAGTGATTAAAAAAAAGTCTGCATCCATTGACCAGGGTATTTCAGATTGATTGCAAAATGTTTGTTCGTTCCTCTTCTCAAAGAAGTTGTTCATTTTATGTATTCATTGCACATTTAATGCACACATCTTGTTGTAAATAAGCAAGATACAGCTGAACTTTATTAAATTAAAGAGAAAAAGAATGACTGCAAGTAGGGCATGTATACTGTTATTTTATGGTTTGTACTGCCATCATGCTGAATATGATTAACATTGATTTTGTTGTTTCACATGGGTATGTGAGCTAATACTGTCTGTTCTGTATTTTTATGGCACATTGAAATAAATGAATAACCTACAACTGTATGAATATTATGTGTAGGCTATATGTATAACTGAGTGAATATTATGTGTATGTACTTAAAGATCTATATAACATAAATCTGCTACTCTTAGTTTTTCATAGTCTTCTATTAGGAATAATCAGGCCTCTTATTTTTTAATGTGATTGTCATTCATCCGTTTGTTTGCAAAACTGAGAAGTATGGGAAATGTATACGTATCTATTATAGCATCTTGTTGATTTCTTTGCTTTTCAGTATTAATTGTAACACAAATTTGCATTTAAGTGTTTGTTATTTTTGTCTTTTTGTGAACCTGCAATCATAATCCCATTTAGTTAGGTCTATTTATGAATTTTGTTCAAATCTAAAATAATTCATATAAAATAGTTCACTAAAAGTCCTTTTGTATGGTAGCAGTACTTTTTGTTTTAGTTTTCTCCTTTGGATTAAACATGTCTGCTTTTAATTTGTAAATAGCTTAGTAAATATATTATTGAATATACGTGAATGCATTCAAGGTTTAAACTTTTTTTTTAATTAAATGAAAATGTTTTTGTTTTTTAAGAAATATGTATGTTATACTGCTAAAATAAATAAATACCGGTAATTTTCTGCTAGGACATTTCCCTTAACCATAAAATGCAATGCAATGAAGTAAAAAAAACTCAAAATACAGGTAAAACACCTGATATTAATGTAGAAAATTCTTTCATATTCATCCAGTACATGGTGCAGTGTATTTTTTAGTGTACGTACGAAAAATATATATGATTTCTGCAAAACTATCCTAAACTATCCTAAACCTTTAGATTAAAAGGTTTTTAACCCAATAAAGCCTGACATAAAATAATTAAATAATAGCCAGAAATTTTT
The DNA here is from genome assembly GCA_018155175.1 of Sinocyclocheilus anophthalmus. Classification (NCBI taxonomy): domain Eukaryota; kingdom Metazoa; phylum Chordata; class Actinopteri; order Cypriniformes; family Cyprinidae; genus Sinocyclocheilus; species Sinocyclocheilus anophthalmus. Next base: position 37,626 of record JADLZN010002460.1, on the reverse strand, counting down.
ATTTTTATTTTTATCTTATTTGTTTAGGAACAGCATATTGAAGAAAAATAAATCATTAAATTGCATATGTCTTTTGTGGTATTTGATACAATCAGGCCTTTATGGCTCATACTATGATATAGGAGAATATGGTCGCCGTGATTTTGCCAAGTAAAACATGTTCCTGGATCAACATCTTTTGTTGATCCTGGATCAACATAACTGTCCAAAAATATAGATTTAACCCAATCCCTACCCCTAAACCTAACCCTACCCATAATTCTTAAAATCAGTGTGAAATGATAGCTGAATAACAAGGGTGCAGAAAACCTAACCCTTGTTGTAAGCCTAAAACAGACATTTCCTGTAAATTTATCCCTCAATTCTGATTGGTTGATACGAATGTTGGATCCAACAAGGATGTCGATCCAGGAACATGTTGTACTTGGTGAAATCACGGTCGGCCAGGAAGAATATGGAGCTCTTACGTGCCCGAGTGGAAAAACACCTCGTTTTATTCAGATCGCCAAACTGAGCTGCAGATGCTGAATTTATTGACCTAAAGTAAGCGTTAAAATTCTGATAGCTTGTAGGTAATCAGTGAGATCTTTATAAAGTAGTAGACTGCTAATTAAAGACAAATAATCATCAATTAACACCTCTTTATCTCCATACTTTTACATGCGAGTTTATTAGTTTGGGGGCAAAACATATAATGCAATGCGATACAAGGATGATTGAGCAATAAGATAAACATACCTCAAAAGCCTGATTTAAACTCAGATTTTACATCTTTTTTTTAATATGTAAGATAATCAGACAACAAGTTGCTTTTCATTCTAGTAAGTTTAAGCTAGTCATTAGTTATTTATTTTTTTACATTATTCTTAGCAGATGCTTTTATATCCAAAGCGACTTACAATTGAATATTCTTATGTTTTTTATACGCATATTGTAATAATTCACAGCAAAAAGACACAGTACCATAACCTGAAGCTGGCCATTTTTGAATTGTACTAAAATGCCTTTTACTTGCTTTAAAAAAAGGTTTAAACTATCAATCAGATGACAGAAGGCATGCAGTAGATCGTGCACAAAGGTTTTTCAACAAAGATTTGATTGTGTTGATAATTTCAGTTTAACAAAATTCAATTTAACAAAGATGTTAATCCTCTACATGATGTCTCTACATAGTCCCACTGGAACAAAAGATCAAATGAAAGTGGACCTGAGGTCTGGAGATTCTCTTAATAACTTCTCCATGGAGAATATTTAGAGGTCTCCAGGTCAAATCCCCAAGTATAATTCAAGCTAATGATTTAATAAAATGATGCACATTTCCCATGCTTGTTTTTAATTAAGTAAACAACAGTCTTATACTTCTGCACAGTATTAATGAAAACGTTAACCATGAAATATTTTGGAGGGTCACTTGGTAGTTTAATAATTGAAAAAAACAATAACGTATTTATCAATAACGTACAAAATTTATTTCGCACTCATTGTTCATTATTATTGTGAACATTACTGAATCTTTAGTTGTAATCATACAGGCTGATGTACAGTGAATAGCAGGGATGAGTAAAGGGCACAGTCTGCCAATCAAGCAGGTACCTTGCCACAATAACACCCACTAATGAGTCTTGTTTCCCCAAAGTCTACCTGTTTTATCCTCTTGATGAGCTGAAACCCTTTTGCGGATGAAGCCCTAAAGTAACACAACCCTTTAGTATTCTCAGGGGCACGGCACATCATTACAGCATTGAACTTTGAACTTCACACACAAACACACATAATTCAATCGATTGAGTTTCTATCAGAGGAAAAATAGCCAAGCATACATGGGGCCATGCCAGCCTATATACATGTTTCACGAGATCACACTTACATATAATTAAATAAAGGTTATGCGTATTTGGCGTGCTGTCCAGGGAGAGAGCTCCAAGCTCGGCAAGACTCCCAAGCCCGGGGCACCCTCCCCCTGTCCGGGGAAAAGGGTCCGAGCTCGGTGTCCAGCCCGGCCCAAAAGCGCTCCCCCGAGTGCTTCTCCCCGTGCTGGGGTAGAAACTATGCTGAACGTGCGGGGTCAGGGTGGCGGAGGGATGCTGAATGTCGAGAGATAACAAAGGTAGGACGTACTTGGTTATTTATAGGAGTTTTCTCTTGTGCCGATTGGATAAATGGTGTAATCACTAATGATGAACTGGCCATGTTAATTATCTGTGCGTGCTCCTCCCGAAATGTGTTAATAAAACATCACATAGAGAGGCATTTATATACACATACAGATCTGACATTTGTAGACTGGAAAAATGAATGGACTAGCAAGCCAAGTGACAGACTGAGAAGAAGAGCAAATCTGCAGAGAAACCTTTGTGATTGAAAAGAAATGATGGTGGACATTATTTATTAGATGCCACGTAATCAATTCAAGGGAATATGCCACAGAATGATTGAATTATTTGATTATTTGGTTGATTGCTAAAGTTTGCTATTAATATTATTATTTTGCTACAAAGGACCATGTCCTCTCAAAATGTTTCAGTAAAAACCATTTCTGAGTTTGTGATTTGCTGGTGGTATATATGTTTGCGATGCTTGCTAACACTGCAAATATACAGTATGTTTTGTTGCCACAGACAAGTGTTTGCACCAACCCATGTACATTTTCCTTTGCAACTTGGCTTTAGTGGACATGTTGTAAGGCAGCAGTGCCTGTCCAAGTATGATCGGTATCCTGATCATTGGTTATAAAGCCATATCTTATATCCCTTGCGTTCTTCAGATGTATGCTATTGCTTTCCAGTTAGGTTCTGTAATGGAGATGTTTGCAATCGCTAATATGGCGCTGATCCTTCTCTCATGAGAACCACTTGTGTGAATCCAAATCCATATTTTAAAATTATATCATTATCCACAGTAACTTTCGTACTGTTGTTTGGGATATTCCCGTTCATTTGCCTGTCCAATATATGAATAGTGATCGCTGTTCTTCTGAGAATGACCTCAAAGGCCAACAAGAAGAAAATGTTTCATATATGCTTTTCTCACTTGTTAGTAATAGTATGTTTTTATGCTCCTATGTTCGTATGAATAGTCTTGACCCGGATTGTGTGGTTTTACAATAGGAAGGGTAGGGGGCCATCCTTGGCCCTTCTCTAGTAAATCCTTTTATATACTGTTTCAGAACCAAAGAAATCAGAAACTTAGAATTGTGTCAAGTTGCGACTGAATAAAATCTTGATGAAACACAGACAATGTGTGACCAGTGGATTTGTTTCTAGGTCTTTCTCTAAGTAAACATGCATAAAATCATTCAAACGTTTAAAAGATTTTGAAATGTTTTTGAAAGAAGTATCTTATGCTCACCAAGCCTCATTTATTTGATTTTTGGTCAAAAATACAAAAAATTTTCAAACCGTGAATGTTATTACAGTTTACAAACTGTTTTCTATTTGAATATATTTCAAATGTAATTTCTTCCTGTGATGTAAAAGCCATCTTTAGCGCAATCTGAACCTTCAGAAATCATTCTGATATGCTGATTTGGCACTCTAAGAAATATTTCTTATCATTAGAAATGTTGAAAACAGTGGTGCTGCTTAATATGCTTGTGAAAACCATGATGCATTTCTCAGGATTCTTTGAATAATAGAAAGTCAAAAGAGCAGCATTTATTTAAAATAGAAATGTTTTGTAATATTATAAATGTTTTTACTGTCAATTTTGATCAATTTAATAAATCCTTGCTGAATAAAAACTAATTACTTTAAAAAAGATTAATAAATAAATAAATCTTACTGACCCCAAACTTTGAATTCTAGGTATATTCACAGTTCCTGAATAAATCAAAGACCATTAAGTAAAAAAGATCTTAAACATCACCACAAAAACTATTACCACATATATATCATTGATGAAACAACAACAACAGCGCGAATGATAAAGTCAGAAAATGATCATCTCATAACAGTACCCACATAATTTATTCAAACATCAATGCATCCTGAGAGCTTTGCAAACATTTTTGAATTTGTTTGCAAAGTTTGCAAAGAAATTCAAAACATTCTCTAATATGAAAATGATTGATTAAACAACTCTTTGTGTGCTATTTAAAACAACATTTGGGAGAATATTGTTGATATAACAGTGTTTTTTTTCTCAATTGTACATTTAAAGTAATTTGGTGATTGTATAACTAGTTGGTCTTTGTAAGAAACTTCCTATCTTAATTCTTGATTTAAGATTTGAAACTGCTCTATTTCCTAAGTGAAATTGCCATGGTTACTAAACACATAGATTAGGATTCTGAGTTTGGATGTTTCTGTAATACAGCCTATATCACTCTTTAGACTCTTTATTGTTGTTATGTTGTGCATATGCTTTACTAAGAGTACATTCAAAAGGGAGGAGACACACTATTAAAAGTCTTGGAGTGTCTCTAATAACTAAAATAATATAGCATTGTAATAAAGATACATATTGGAGTTATGAAAGACTCACTCATCAGTTGATTTCTAAGGATATTGTTTATTTTACACAAAAACATTTCATTCAAAGAGAATTTCATTTATGCCTTTCATAATCTTTAAAGTGCAAATGCTCAACTGCAGTGCATTGTTTCTTGTCTTTCTCTGCCATCTAGTGGGTAAATGAGAGAATGAATCTTCATGATTTCACACTGAAATACCCAATGACAAATATCCTTGACTGTGTTTTATATTAGATATGTTCATATGAATTATTTTTACCTCTAGTGTTCTTAAGTGTGAAACAGCTCCAAATATACTTTTTCTTGGTTCCCCCATGAGTGGCAACATAATAACTATCAAATAAGATATATTTTTAAAATGCATTATACACTAAAGGTATATTTGATGACTGTATGTGAAGTATGTTTAAATTTTATTCATTTTAAAGTCATTCAGGCTCTCAAATTTACAGATTTTTTATGGACACTGGAACTTACTACATTATGAAACCGTATTTTGTTTACCTAATTATTAATTTTGCTAACTGTTTGTGAATGACTAGATAAAACATCTAAATATGTGATATTTACAAATACTACAGTACTAGAAATAAGTGGGAAAAAAAATCCTGGATTAGAGACAAATCAAATTAAATCAACCAAATAATATTTCTGTCATTTATTTTCTTTTTTGCACTGAAAGATGAGGAACTCACCATGAATACAATGCAATAATAATACATAATGCACTGGGTCAAACATTGGGTTTGAGACAAATTCAGGACATGCTAAACATAACTGACAAGTTTACAAATTACAAGTACTTTGAAAGGAATACAATTGTTATTGTTGTTAACCATTGGCCCTATTTTTAATAATCTGTTGTGTCACTTTTGGCCTTCCCAGAAGCTTGACTATCTTGTCTCTGAGTTCATCGGTCTTTAAGCTGTAGATGATGGGGTTCAGCATTGGAGGAAGGGTAACCGAAACCGTCAGAATTGCTGTGAAAAGATCCACATTCTGAACTAATCGCAGGTTCCCTAGTATATATGCTAGAATGACAGGTATATAATAGAGCAGGACCAGCAGCAGGTGAGTGAGACAGGTGTGGAAGGCCTTCCAACGCTGTGATGTGGATGCAATCCGTGTCACAGCAACCACTACAATCACATAGGTGAAAATAATAAAAGTCAAAGGGCCTAGTAAAACAGTCAGAGTCTTAGCTGTAGCCAGTTGTCGGTTGTAAGAGGTGTCCGTACAAGCCAACCTATAGACTGGGCCATGTTCACAACAGCAGCTCTGTACCTCTCTGGAGCCACAGTAAGGGAGTCTGGCTGCAAAAAAAACTGGGAAAATCTCAAGCAGAACAACCAGAGACCAAATCCCTACTATTATGAGCAGCATCCTCAGGTTGGTGTTTATTGTAGAGTAACGCAGAGGCCAGCAGATAGCAATCAGACGGTCATACGCCAAAAGAGCAAGAGAGAAAGATTCCATGTCACCAAAAAAATGCATGAAGAACATTTGGGAAAAACATGCTCCAAATGAAACATAATTCTGATTGAATGCAAAAACAGGCACCATCTGAGGAATAATAACACTATTCATTGAAATGTCAACAATGGCTAGATTACATACAGCAAGATACTTGGGGTTCTGTAAGCTGGAGTTCATTAGGACGACAGCCAGAAGAACAAGGTTACCCAGCAAGGTGATAATGTAGATGATCGCCAAGGCCAAAATGAGGTAGTTTTTATTTTCCAAATTGCGGAAGGCAGTTAAATAAAAACCCCCATTGAAAGAATTTGTTCCATTGCTGAAAGCAACTGAAAAATTCATTTGAACTTTGGCAAATCTGAAACAAATATACAATTAATACATTTTCAGCTTTTAAAGATTCAGTTTAAGACAAGGAAAAAAACAAAGACATTTTCTACAATTAACATTAACAAAAACAGGAGAGGAAATGTTGTTTGAATTAGCACTGAAGCAGCAAATTATATTGTTCCATTTCATTTGTTATAAAACCAGCCTCATATTAGCTTCATACAGCTGTGAAACTAAATACAAGTACTGCAACAGAAAAAAACAATGTAACTGTTAAGTTCATTTACAACTGGAAATTAAACAAATACAAATAATACCCACCAACCACTCTGTAAATCTTGAAATCCTGCAGTGCTACAGGAAAAAGGGATTTATAAAGGACTCTTAAACTAATGACCAGGGTCTAATGGGTTTAATTATCCACAGTGTACAAACAAAGAAATAATTACCTTGACTGAGGTCTTGTTGTTTAGCAAAAATGTTTCTCATGAGTATTTAATTACTGTTGTAATTATGTCCATAAATCTGTTGGTGTAGGTATGAAAGAGGTTTTTTTTCACTTTTGGCCCATGAAGCAAACAACAAAAACAAAATGTAACAAAGGCAAGACGTCATCATATTCGAATGAAATTTCATGTCTCATTAATCTGATGTCTGTATACTGTGGCAGAGGTCTACATGAAAGCAAATCTAAAACATATAGATCTATAGTATATATTTAAAAGTCAAAAATAATGAAGGCATGGAAAAAAGCAACCTAATGTGACATTGTTGAAATCTGTAAATTTTTTTGTTATCTACGAATAATATTCTCCAATAAACATCTCCACTAACAATGTCAGCAAACGGCAAAGCAATAAACCTATAACATAAACTTTATGTATTCATGCTGTGAAGTCAAACCCATAAAATGGCAATATTGGTAACAGAATGTCACGAGGAGTGGAGAATACAGTGGGTATAGAAAAGAATCAGACCCCTTTAAAATAATCACATTTTGTTGTTTTGCAGCATAAAATGAAGACGGACACGGTTTCTATTTTATCCAGCTGTATTTACTCAGTGCAACTTATAACATCCAAATGAAAGATATAACACCAACATGTCAGGAAAAAAATCACAGAGTTGGAAAAAGGATCACCCCCTCCTGAAAATGACTTGTAAACTTAATCAGGTGTAGCTAATCACCTTCTCAATGGCACACAAAGCCATTTGACTTTCAGCTGTAGTCATTTATTTATTTTTCGCTCAGCAGGAAAAGAGCTTTCCTGGAAAATGTCAGTCCTTGGCAGTGCAACTGAAGCATACAATCAATTATGGGTGGCAAGGCACTGTCAAAAGATCTCCAGGAACCAGGATAAAGTTGTGGATAGATACAAGTGAGGAGATGGATACAAAAAATGTAAAGGCTTTATCAATGCCTAGAAGCACAGTGAAGTCTATTATTAAGAAGTGGAAGGAATTTTGTACAACACAGGCCCTCCCTGGATCAGGACGTCACTCCAAACTGGATGAAAGAGCCAGAAGGAAACTGGTCAGAGAGGATACCAAGAGGCCTACAGCAACTCTGAAGCAGATGCAGGAATTTATGACAAAGAGTTGTCATTGTGTGTGCATGCAGGCGATTACCTATCTAGCGTGATAGACAAACAAAATTTTTGGGCCCACCTTCCTTATTAATAGGCCTATATAATATGACCACACAAGCAAACAAAAATATTTCGTAATCAGTGGAAACCGTTACAGTGTTTTCTATCGCAACAAGCGCTTGCATTCAATCAATAAAAATCGAATGTCTTCATTTGTTTGAGAATGGAGAAACACCGTTCCATTAATAGGCTCCAGCGTCGTGGCCACATTACCACTTTGGGAGTGCATTATTTATCTAATAATTTTAACGGTCTGGTGTCACAACCACACCTCAAGATATTGTTCAGATGATTTATTTCAAGATAAACCTTCCGATGCAAATTCCAAAACATAATTTTAGAGCTAATAACAGAGGCTTGGGCCATTGATATGCAGGCTAATGCAGTTATTAGAGAGAGAGAGAGAGAGAGAGAGAGAGAGAGAGAGAAAGGGTAACACTTTATAACATGGGTGCAGTAATAAGCATTAATTCATTCTTAACTAATGCACAGATAATCATGAGTTAATGCATGGCTAATTAAGAAATAAAGCATTCATTAATGATTACTAAATCAGCAACTAATAAAAAGTCTATCTGATTAATAGATTAAGTAATATATGAATTGCTGTTAATTAAATGTGTCATGTATTAATTCCTTAACAACATATAGTATTAACTAATAGTTGTAACTTAATGTGTTAATTACCACAATGGGTCAAAGCTATGCATTTCAACTTCCAATTGACTGCTTTAATTAATCATTAGTTAATGATTTGCAAAGATGTCATTATGTTATGACTTTACTTGTTGAGGCACATGACAATTAACTCATTGTTAAGTAAGATGACATTTTGGTTTTGACATCCACACTAAGCCATGGAATTAAATTTCCCAGCCATCTACAACCAGGATTCTACTGTACTAGCTAAACGGGCATCCTGTGGCTTGTTGTTTATGGCACAGGAATATATCTGGTTGAAGCTTGATTACTGGAATTCAAAGGCAGGACACTGAGAACATGCAGCCAGACACTGGTATTTTGTAACACCTTGCCTACATCGGACGCAGGCAGCGTGACACAACCAAAGACAATAAAACCCATTATAATCAGTGATATTGTCTACACTAAATTTTGGCGTGATGCTACGTGGCACAATAAATCCCTGACTGTAAACTGATGCCCATTTCTATTTCTGACTCTCTCCAAGCGCTTGCGTTACTTCTAATAAGAAGGATGAATGGATTTGGAATGGTCTATCATGTCCAATAGTTCAGATTCTGTTGTGCTAATATTCGTGTGCTGCTCAACTTACCCATCCTTTAAAATATTCTCTGACATTACGTTCACTGTGCAACTGTCTAAACAGTCCCACAGACCTCAAACTTGGGTGGGGATAGAAAAACCCCTAACCATAATGACAATTACTTAACAATGAGTTAATTTTCATGTGCCTCAACAAGTAAATTCATAACATGATGATATCTTTGCAAATCATTAGCTAATGATTAATTAAAGCAGACAACTGGAAGTTGAAATGCATAGCTTTGAAAGAAAAAGTTGTCAATGGGAAGAAGGTTTACCTTCCAACATGACAATGACCCAAGCACACAGCAAAACTGAGCACACAGTGGTTAAAGGACAAAAGGGTGAATGTCCTTGCATGGCCTAGTCAGAGTTCAGAATGCATTGAAAATCTGTGGAATGACTTGAAGACTGCAGTCTACAAACGGTCATCATCAAATTTAACTGAACTTGAGCAGTTCTGCAAAGAAGAGTGGGCAAATATTGCAAAGTCTAGATGTGCAAAGTTAGTAGAGACAAATCCCAACAGACTAAAGGCTGTAATTAAAGCAAAAGGTGGTTCAACAAAATACTGACACAAGGGGGTGATCCTTTTTCCAAATCAGAGATTCTCTTTTGGTGTGTGTTGGTATGTGTGTGTGTGTGTGTGTGTGTGTGTGTGTGTGTGTGTGTGTGTGCGCGTGCGTGTGCATGTGTGTGTGTGTGTGTGTGTGTTTTTTTGTTTTTGTGTGTGTGTGTGTGTGTAAATATACACACACATTATGAGGTTTATGAGTTCATATGTGCTTTAATTTTGTAAATCTATCAACTGCAGTGAGAGTCTTTTTTGTCTTTCTCTGCCATCTAGTGGGAAAGTGTTGCATCCTCATATTTTTTTAGTAAAATATGCAAGAAACTACTTTATATTTTGGTGTATCTTATTATTTATTTTAAGTTTATCTTATATTTATTGTTGTTTCTTTATGAATATTGTTGACTACTGGTGTTCTTTACTGCAAATTATATTCGGAATCCCCTCCAAAAATGCAGACAATAATTGGCAAAAAAAAGAACCATGTATTTTTTTCAGATTTTTAAAATGTATTATAGAATAAAAATCATATTTGATTACTGTATAGAAGTACGTTTAGTGTGCTTGTTGTTGCTGTGTTTATCTCTTTATAGTCACAGTCTCATAACTGTTTTCTAAGGACAGTGGGTCTTACAGTAACCTTTGAGTTTTATGAAATTATGAAGCACTAATTATTTGGATTCCCTTTAATCATTTGTGAATAGCTGAATCAAAAATACTAGATAATTACACATGCAAATGGGTTGATCCAAGGGGGGGGGGGGAATTTTTATGAAAAAGAAGCTTTATGCTTGAGAAACACTGCCATCCTCATCTGCTGGACTGCTGAACATGCATGAATTCTGTGTGACATATGGCTAAACTACAATGGTATATCAAACTAAACTTTTATTATCGGACTATTTTATGCCAGAACCACGAAGCATGCACCCATACACAGCCCATCTTACACAATGCAAACATTGGGTCTTACACAAATCCATAGCATTTAAACGATCCCCTACCGACTGTAAATAATCACCATATTTTAGACCATCGTGAGTTGGTTAACAGGACTGCATAACACCCCAGCGTGAAATATTAAAGAAGTATATCTCCTACTATGGTGGAAAAGACGAAGATCTTGTTAACCATAGGCCTAATTTTTAATGATTTGTTGTGCCACTTTTGGCTTTCCCAGAAGCTTGACTATCTTGTCTCTGAGTTCATCGGTCTTTAAGCTGTAGATGATGGGGTTCAGCATTGGGGGGATGGTAACAGAAACAGTCAGAACTGCAGTGTAAAGGTCAAAATTCTGAATTAAACGCAGGTTCCCTAGTATATATGCTAGAATGACAGGTATATAATAGAGCAGGACCAGCAGCAGGTGAGTGAGACAGGTGTGGAAGGCCTTCCAACGCTGTGATGTGGATGCAATCCGTGTCACAGCAACCACTACAATCACATAGGTGAAAATAATAAAAGTCAAAGGGCCTAGTAAAACAGTCAGAGTCTTAGCTGTAGCCAGTTGTCGGTTGTAAGAAGTGTCTGTACAAGCCAACTTATAGGCCGGGCCATGTTCACAACAGCAGCTCTGTACCTCTCTGGAGTCACAGTAAGGGAGTCTGGCTGCAAAAATGACTCGGAAAATCTCAAGCAGAACAACCAGAGACCAAATCCATACTATTATGAGCAGCATCCTCAGGTTGGACATCCTACTTGACGAGACGTAACGCACCACGCCCCCCCCCGCCCGCAGATACGCCACCACCCCCTCAGACGGTCATACGCCAAAAGAGCAAGAGAGAAAGATTCCATGTCACCAAAAAAATGCATGAAGAACATTTGGGAAAAACATGCTCCAAATGAAACGTAATTCTGATTGAATACAAGTACAGGCACCATCTGAGGAATAATAACACTATTCATTGAAATGTCAACAATGGCTAGATTACATACAGCAAGTTCCCTTTCAGTCGGTCACTCTCTACGTCACGTCGGATGACCGACGAAATTGGGATCTCGCTTAGAGGGACCAATCCACTTCGAGTGTAAATTAAATGAGTCAATGCACATTGGCATGCGATTATTTTATCCAGCTGCTGCTGATCACAGCGTGGATATAAGTAGGCAGCAGATGCAGCGCATATTCAGCTTTTCGCTTCGGAGCCGAGCAATCACATCGTTCAGCTCCTGACTACTCTACTGAGAGAAGAAGACTGAACGAGTTCAGCGCGCTCTTGGAGAGTTCTTCGTGTTGGCGGACGGCGCTTCAGCGGTGGTGGTTTCCCGTGTCAAGTGGGTTGCACACTTCAGGCTGCACTACCCCCTGTTTGTGCTGCAGATGATCATCTCCCCTGTGCGCCTCAGCCCGCTAAAAGAGCTTTTTCCCCTAAAAAAACATTTTCGGGTGCGTCTTTCTAAAGACGAATTTGCTTGGCAAACTTGACGTTACGTCATTATAAAGACGATGTGGGTCTTGCTACAGACAACGTATCACCTGGGCGTTTTTGGATTACCTGGCGCTGGGTGATGGTCACGATCGCTGCCTCTCGTGCCTGGGCATGAAGCACGCTGAGGTGGCTTTCGTGGATGGCTCATGCTCCCATTGCGGGGGGTATGACCATCTCGGAGTTGCGGACCGGACCCCGTTACCTGCAAGGGGGCGGAGTGCCCGTGCCACTGCCTAGATCTGGGTTCCCTCTGGTGGCAGCCGGGGAAGTCCTTCTTCTAGCGGTGGGCGGACTCGTCTTACGGTCACGGTGAGGAATTCCAAGTCCGCCGGCACTTCGAAACCAGCGGAGCACTCAAAAAGAGCAGGCTGGACCCTCCAGGGGGGTACCACCTGTTTCTTCCGAGCCAGAGCTTTCTGGAGAGGAAGATTCGGCTGCGCTGCTCTCCTCCGGGACCGTAGCAATGCCTGAATCGGATCCAGAAATAATGGCTATGCTTTCCCGGGCCGCCGTAGGGGTAGGGCTCGAGTGAAGACTTTCACCGTGTCCCGAGCCCTCGAGGTTGGACGATTGGTTTCTCGTGGTGGCTCGCGCTGGTTCTCAGCGCCCCCCTCGGTGCCTTTCTTCCCGGAGGTGAATGAGGAGCTCAACAAGTCGTGGACGGCACCTTCTTACTGCCGGAAACTGATTTGCTGGAACCTCCTCCCTCACCACCCTCGATGGTAGGGCAGCTAGGGGGTTACAAGGGTCCCCCCCGGTGGAGCGGTCGGTTGCGATGCAGATAAAAAAAAAAAGCTGTGTCCTAATACCGCCTCCAACCAGCAGGGATGCCTCCCCTCCCGGGTCTGTAGGTACTCGACTGGCCTGTCTGGCGATGCCTATACGACCTGTGGAGAAGCTGCCTCCACCTACACGCTACGGCGTTGTTGCAAGTGCACCAGGCCAAGGCACTGGGGGACTTGCACGAGGGTGGTCACGACCCGGAAGTCCGCAGAGAACTCCGCACCGCGGCGTACCTCGCGCCACGAGCGACGAAGGTTACGGCGCGGTCTCTGGGTCGTGCGATGTCCACTATGGTGTTCCAGGAGCGCCAATTCTGGCTGTGACCGGCTGACATGCGCGAGACGGACAAGAAACGATTCTTGAACGCCCCCGTGTCCCAAGCCAGCCTGTCGGCGACACGGTGGAGAACTTGCCCAGCGGTTCTCCGCTGACCAAAGCAGACTGAGGCCATCAGGTACATCCTGCCCCGGCGTGCAGCTGCTGCCGTCGCCGAGGGCGGCCCCCCTGCCACCGCCGAAACAAAAGCAGTGGACCGCCGTCCAGGCCCCCGCCAAACCTGGTGGCAAGCGAGAGAGCAAGAGGCCCGGAGACGGGCGACCCAGGGGGGAGGGACGTGCTCTTCAGGAGATGGTAAGCACACCACTCCCTCCCCCAGAGGAGGGCCAGGTGGAGAATCTTTTCACCACTGACCTCTCGGTCGGTAGTACCCAAATTCTCGACAAAGAGCAATTCCTCTATTTCTGGGTCCCCAGAGGGGACGGGGGGTTGTGGATGATCTAGTGCGTATCACACTCACCCTCCTCTCTCGCCAGTGAGCAGCAGTGGGCGGATCGGGAGGACGAACCAACGGACTAACCACGCACCCTCTGCTCAAACGCAGGTCAGTGTTACACACACCAAGACCCGCCTCGGACCGGCTACGAGACGCCCGGGCCGGGTCCCTGTGTTCTTCCTCGCTGCCGCACTGCGGGTACGCCTGTAGTTCTGTTGATGCCACTAGCGCGGTGTCTGGGAGCCTAGCCCGTCTCGATGGCTCCTTGGAACCGTCAGGCTCGGCTATGCGATTCAGTCGCCCGGCGTCCCCCCCCCCCCAAGTTCAGTGGCATCCGCTTCACAACAGTGAAGGCGGCCAATGGTCCTGTCTTGCGGGCGGCGGTCGCAGTCCTACTGGCGAAGGATGCGATAGAGCCGGTCCTCCAGCCGATATGAAGACGGGGTTTTACAGCTCCTACTTCATTGTACCCAAGAAAGGCGGTGGGTTACGACCAATCCTGGACCTGCGTGTCTTGAACCGGGCCCCTCACCGGTTACCGTTCAAGATGTTGATGCAGGAACGCATCTTTGGGTGCATCCGTCCCGAGATTGGTTTGCAGCGGTCGACATGAAGGACGCGTACTTCATGTGTCGAACCTTCCGCACAACACCGCCATTGCTGTGGTTCGCGTCCGAAGGAAGAGCATATCAGTACGAGGTCCTGCCCACCGGGCTGTCCCTGTTGCCCCGTGTCTTCACGTAAGTTGCGGAGGTACCCCTTGTTCCCTGAGAGAACAGAGCATTCGCATTCCCAAACTACCTCCACGAAGCAGTCTCAGGATCAGTTGTGCGAACACAGGGATTTGGTGCTCTCACACCTCAGCCTGTTGGGCCTTCGGGTCAACTGGGAAAAGAGCAAACTCTCCCCGATGCAGATGATCTCTTTTCCCGGTATGGAGGGGACTCGGTAAGAGCAGGATGGCGGTCCCAATGAAACAGTTTCAGAGGCTCCTGGGGCATATGGCAGCTACGTCGGCAGTCACGCCGCTGGGGTTGCTCCATATGAAACCGCTGCAGCACCGGCTCCATGGCCAAGTCCCGAGGTGGGCTTTTGCATAGGTGGGCAGCGGCACTTTCCGGGTCCAAGTTACACCGGCCTGCCGCCAAACCTTCACCCCGTGGTCAGACCTTGTGTTCCTCCGGGCAGGAGTGCCCCTGGAGCAGGTCTCCAGGCATTCTGTGGTTTGCACGGATGCCTCAAACACCGGCGGGGGGCCACGTACAACGGGCTTGCAATCAGGGGTTTTGACGGGGCCCCAACTGCACTGTCACATCAACTGCCTCGAGTTGCTGGCAGTGCACCTTGCCCCGGGGGCCGTCTCAAAGGGCGCTTACGAGGCAAGCATGTACTAGTCCGAACGGACAACACAGCGACCGTTGCGTAAATCAACAGACAAGGTGGTCTGCGCTCCCGTCGCTTATAGCAACTCGCCCGCCACCTCCTCCTCTGGAGTCAGAAGCATCTGAAGTCGCTTCGTGCTGTTCACATTCCTGAAGCTGCTCAACCGGGCAGCCGACGAGCAGTCCCGAGCTGTGCGCCCGGGAGAATTGCGACTCCATCCCCAGACGGTCCAGCTGGTTTGGGGATGTTTCGGAGCCGCTCAGGTGGACCTGTTTGTCTCTCCAGAAACCTCTCACTGCAAGTTGTTCTTCTTCCTGACCGAGGGAACATTCGGCACGGACGTACTGCACACAGCTGGCCGCGGGGCCTTCGCAAGTATACATTTCCCCCAGTGAGCCTTCTGACACAGTTGCTGTGCAAAGTCAGGGAGAACGAGGAGCAGGTCCTGCTTGTGGCACCCTATTGGCCTTCCCGGACCTGATTCCCTGAACTAATGCTCCTCGCGACAGACCCTCCCTGGCAGATTCCTCTGAGGAAAGATCTACTGACTCAGAGACGGGGCACCATTTGACACCTGCGTCCAGACCTCTGGAAACTTCATGTATGGTCCCTGGACGGGACGCGGAGGCTGAGTGGTTTCTTACCCCCCAAAGGGGGGGAGGTAGTTGACACATCACTTCGGCGAGAGCACCGTCTATGAGACACGCCTACGCTTGAAGTGGAACCTATTCGTTGAGTGGTGTTCTTCTCGCCGAGAAGACCCCCGAAGATGCCCGGTCGGAGTTGTGCTGTCCTTTTGCAGCAAGGATTGGAGCGAAGGCTGTCTACCTCCACCCTCAAAGTCTATGTCACTGCAATCACTGCTAACCACAACCCCGTAGAAGGGAAGTCACTGGGGAAGCATGACCTGGTCGTCAGGTTACTTAAGGGGGCGAGATGGTTAAATCCTCCACGGCCCCCCTCTATACTCTCTTGGGACCTGAGTCTGGTGCTCAAGCGGCACTACAGCAGGCCCCGTTTGAGTCTTTACAGGCAGTGGAGCTGAAGTTCATCTCAATGAAGACTTTGCTCCTGCTGGCATTGGCCTCCATCAAGAGGATAGGGGACCTGCACGCATATCCGGTTGACGATTCATGCCTAGAGTTTGGACCAGCTGACTCCCAGGTAATCCTGAGACTCCGGCCCGGCTATGTGCCCAAGGTTCACCACCTACTCCCTTCGGGGATCAGGTGGTGAACCTCCAAGCGATGCCCTCGGAGGAAGCAGACTCAGCCCTAGCTTTGCTCTGTCCCGTCCGAGCCTTAATGGGGATACGTGACCGGACGGTGGCCAAGCTTCAGGACCTAAGACAGCTCTTTGTCTGTCAAGAGGACGGCAGAAGGGGATGCCGTCTCAAAGCAGAGGATGGCCCACTGGATTGTGGATGCCATCACCCTAGATTATCAGGCACAGTGTGTGCCCTGCCCGCTTAGGTTGCGAGCTCACTCTACTAGGAGGTGTTGCATTCTCCTGGGCGCTGGCTCGTGGCGCTTCGCTGACAGATATCTGTAGGGCTGTGGGCTGGGCGATCCCTAACACATTCGCTAGATTCTATAACCTTCGTGTGGAGCCGGTATCCTCCTATGTTATCACCTCAAACGGGTAGAAGCACTGAGAAGGCCCCGGCTTCGGGTCGGCTTGCCAAAACCACTCCAGAGAGTCCATATAATAGACCCTGTTGAGCTCCTCCATCCCCTCAGCAGCCAGACGTGGCGGAGCGTCCGGCGCCCGGCCTTCACTCGCTGAATCCTCGAGAAACGGTAGAAGGCTGGGTTCCATATGTAAGACCTAAGTGGATCTCATATGTGTAAAGTCCACAGAATAGCCTTGAGCCTGTGTTTCCCCGGCAGACTTCTGCCTTTCCAAGATGGTTACAATCACCTCCATTCTTCCATAAGCACCTAAGAAATGTCCATATGTGTATTTGCTTCCGAAACCTCCTTCAGGAAGGTTCAAGCTTCCGTAACGCCCCATGTTCCAAGTAGAACGGGTACGTTTTCCCAGTGTATCCAGTTTACTCATTGTGGTTAGTGCATAGCACAGTAGCTGGTCCTCTGGAAGAAGCCTGGCCTACGCCAAAAAATAGGGGCGCCGGTGGCTTCCACAGGACACTGGAAGGAGCAGTAGCTGTGGCCCTTTGGTAGGATCCAATTTCGTCGGTAATCCGACTTGACGTCGAGAGTGACCGACTGAAAGGGACCGTCTCGGTTACGTATGGTAACCCTCAATCCCTGAAGGAGGGAACGGAGACATCAAGTCCCGTCGCCACAGCTGCTGTACCACCACTGAGCAGCCAGGTCACCGGCTCGGCTCCTCAGCAAAAAACCTGAATATGCGCTGCATCTGCTGCCTACTTATACTCGTGCTGTGATCAGCGGCAGCTGGATGCAATATTCTCATGCCAATGTGCATTTGGCTCGTTTAGTTTACACTCGAAGTGGGTTGGTCTTTCTAAGCGAGATCCCAATTCGTCGGTTATCCGACGTGATGTCTCCGTTCCCTCATTCAGGGAACGAGGGTTACCATACGTAACCGAGACGATACTTGGGGTTCTGTAAGCTGGAGTTCATTAGGACGACAGCCAGAAGAACAAGGTTACCCAGCAAGGTGATAATGTAGATGATCGCCAAGGCCAAAATGAGGTTGTTTTTATTTTCCAAATTGCGGAAGACAGTTAAATAAAAACCCTCATTGAAAGAATTTGTTCCATTGCTGAAAGTAACTGAAAAATTCATTTGAACTCCAAATCTGAAAAAAGGTAGAATTATTACTAAAAAGGTTTCCAGCCATAAAAGATTCAGTTTCAGGTAAAATGATAGGAAAAGACACTTTGAAAAGCCGATGTCTTTCATTAACAAAGTATGAGCGGATTTAGGGAGTGAACTAACATTTGAAGTGTCATTATATTTTTCCATCTCAGTGGTATAAAATCAATCATTTTAACAGTTTTTAGTGTTTATTGCAAATGGAAGTTAAGTGAACAAACAAATAAAATACCTACTGATTTCTCTTGAAAATCTTGCTTTGGATTGAAATCGGGCCATGTGAAAGGAAAATTGATTTTTAAAGGACTTCTAAACCGATGACCAGGGTGTAATGGATCTAATTAACCACTGTTGTGCAAACAAAAATATAATTACCTTGATTGAAGTCTTGTTATTTAACAAAAAAGTTTCTCATGAGTATTTAATTAGTTTAATTATGCCCAAATAAAGCTTTTGTTGGTCTGTACACTTTGACCCACAGAGGCATACAAATTCAAAACAAAAATGTTTTGCTCTCTGCAACAAAGACAAGATGTCATCACCATCCAAAACAATAAAAACATATTATGAAAGTATTCCAAGATTGCATTTGATCTTCATATTTTTTCAACAACAAAAAAATGGGGCGAAGACAAAGGCCTGAAGATGAACAAACATCCATAGAAAGAAATCAGATTAATTCTTCTCGAACATTTTTGTCCTGTTCTTAATGAGCAGAATTTGCAGTGTATGCTATAAAAAGGCTATTGGCACCGGTAACATACTTTTAATTTTCAAATATTTAAAGGAAGCAAAAATAAATTTCTACATACTATATCTGCATGAGTATATTGCAGATATTTTGCCATTTTAATCTACAAAAGGCCATATACAACCAAAAAATGTGAAAAGTAATTGTTAAATAAAATAAAATGTCAAATATGCCCTAGTTACTGTTATGTTATCTTATGTCAAATTATCACCAGAAAAACATCTAGACAAATCCACAAAAACAGTTTTATACATCAAAACTCCATAACCTGGTCTATAGAACTAAAGCTTTAGTTTACATAAAGATAATAATTAATATAGACCTTTGTATCAGATTTAACATCTAACAATAATATGAAAGTATTCTATCCTCATATTGTAACTTTGTTATGAAACTTTTGATTGATCATGCATATCCTTAAGAGACTCATTATATTGTTTTGACAAACCTACTGTGATTCCCTGTAGAGACACCAGAAACAAACATGACTCATTTAAACTAAGTACATTAATTAAACTAATGACTAATTACGGTTGCTACAGTACACAAAAGGTTGACATGCAAGACTAACAACTAATGGGTCTCCGGGTAATAAGATGAGCTCATGCTAACAGTATTTTGACAGCCAATGAGAGAAGAGTCTGCTGTGACATGACACGATACAATATGTTTGATACAATATATTCTGACATGTTAGAGAATCTCACCAACCTCTTGGAACTTTGTATGCAAATATCCCTAACAACTGTTTGATCCATGTGTATATATTGTGGACTCCTATATTAAAAAGCCAAAATAACAATAATTAGATGAACAAATAATCATTCAATACATTTAAAAATTGTATGACCATGATTTCAGTGCAATAATATCTTTGTGCACATTAGGCATATTGTAAAGCTGGTCAATATTAATGTCAATACTATCATATGCTTTGGTTCACTTACATCCACAATTCTGTTTATGATAAAAACAGATGAAATGAAACTGAAATTCAAAATCCTCACGTAACAAATGTGCTTCATGACTTAATTACATATAGGACTTTTATTTATTCACTGCTTTAAGTGAGTGCAAAACATTCACCCTGAATGATTAAAGTATGATTAAAACAAAACCATTACAGACAAGTTTTACAATCACAAGCACAGACCTTGTTTTAAAGTTAAAAATAATGTAGTTTTAATATGCTTTACAGATTGCCCTTAACCTGCTACACTCTCAGGGGGAAAAAAGTACAAATCTGCCATTTGGGTTGTTATTAATATAAACACTTCGGTGTATTTTATGGGTTTATATGTATTAGTACACTTTAGGTACTAAAATATACATTTAGGGTACTTAAATGCACCCTTTAGTGTTAAATAAGGTACAAATATGTACCTTTTAACTTGTGCCTTACCTAAGATATCACCTCAGTGACAGCTTTGTGCCTTTTTTTTCTGAGTGTGGACCACTTTCCTCTGTCGGACATAACATAACTAGCTAAAGTGTCAGTTTGCATTTCCTCTGATAGTTACAAATATATTTCACATATTGTATCAATATGAATCTACAAGCTTTAGAAATTAGTGTTTTTGTGGTCTGTGCTGCTTGGTCCTGCTATGGTTTATTTTCCTTTATTTCCTGATCACATGCATCTTACTGTGGGCTATTTCTACACTTAGGACAAGATAAGGCCCTACACTCTTAAAAATAAAGGTGCTTCACGATGCCATAGAAGAACCTTTTTGTCTAAATAGTTCCATAAAAAACCTTTAACATCTGAAGAACCTTTCTGTTTCACAAAAGGTTCTTTGTGGCGAAAGAAGGTTCTTCAGATTAATAAAAAGGTAAGAAAGAGATGGTTCTTTAAAGAACCTATGACTGAATGGTTCTTTGTGGAACCAAAAATGGTTCTTCTATGGCATCGCTTGAAGAACCGTTTGAAGCACCTTTATTTTTAAGAGGTTTTCTTAAAAAGGTCACTAAATGGTATAAAGAGTAAGGGTTAGGGTTAGGATATGATCAAATCTTAAGGCATCAATCAATCAACAATCAACAATCAATCAATCAGTCAGTCTTGTAGTTCTATACATTAAATATAAATATACATATATATTCAAAACTAATTCTGCGTCCATAAATATATAGTAATAATAATTTCCTTACTTTCTTCACATCTTACACAAAGATGTGATTTTAGGAACACCAAATTTAGAACATTATAGCAGTAAACAATTCTGTCTTGTAAAATAATTAGAGAGGTATTAAGAAAAATAATAATGATGAACAATGCCTGAGTATTTTATTGAGGAGAACACTATCCATAATATCATACATGCTGTTACATTATGTTAAAATCTATAGGGATAAAAAATATGTTTTTATGAATAAATATGTTTTGGCATACATGTGACCAAGCTTGTATTCTGAGATGTATACAAGCTTGTATTCATTATTCATCTTTTTTTTAAAGTGCAATATTTTATTTTATAACTTTATAACTTTTATATATTGCCACTGGTAACATTGCAAAAATTGGTTTAGGTTTCCATCTTGTGGTTATGATCTAGAATAGCATACAAGAAGAAAATTAACTCCAGCAGAAAAGGATATGTCAGGATATTTGACAATCTGCTAAATTAGTAGTCTGTGGTTCTAAAGTTAAGAAATTAAATTAACCAAAGAAATTTGAATGGTTTTCCAACAATTACAGTGTTGATTTCAGTGCGGGGGAAAGAGATCATATTAAAATGCTAGTCAAAAATTCTTCTAACATGAACAGGTCTTTAATTTAACCAAATCAGGTTTTTATCAGATGAATCATAGGTCAGCAAAATAAAAATAAAAAAACTGTTCACATTAAAATTCACAGACATTAAGAAAAGACAGTAGTCAACAAGAGAATAAAAAATATAAAGTAGGCCTATAATAATACACTGTAAGAAAAAGAACTAGCAGCTCATTACCAGGACATTATACATTCATTTTACAGACATTTTGTTTAACTCTACAACACAACACAACACAACACATTCAAAATACAGGTTAAAAAAGAAATGTACATACAGAAAATTCCCTCAAATTAATATAGTACAATCTTTTTCGAGTGTAGATACAACAACCTATAATAGATGTTTAGGATGCATTTTAATAAAAACTCTGGACTGGCTTAGGTAAAGAAATAGAAAAATAAGCATACTGCTGTTACTACTGAAATGGTTTATAAACTAAATGTGTGTATGTGTGTGTTAGAGAGAGAACGATTTGACAGAAAGTCAGATTCATATGTCTATGTCACATTAATGCATACAGCTGATAAACTTTGCAAAGCAAATTCCGTAGAAACAATATTTAGCATGACACCGCAGTGTTATTTGTTCATGATGTGAAAACTTTTCGCTGGAAAAATTTGATCCCTTTGACTCTGATTTCTTTAGTTCTTAATCCATATATAACAGGATTCATCGTTGGTGGTAATATCATAGCACCAACCGCAATGAATTTTCTTAAGTGAGGAGAAATATCTTTTATCCTGTATGAGATGATGGTGAAAAGACCCAAACACTCAAACAAGATAAAGACAACTAGATGTGTGCCACACGTCTGCAGAGCTTTACTCCTCGTGTCAGAGCTTTTGTTGTGGAAACAGGCTATGAGGATCCGTATGTATGTGTACAAAATCAGACCCACTGTTAACACCTGACAGAGAGCTGTTATCAGAAGTCCGTAAAGGTTGTTAATGGTCGTGTCTGCGCAGACCAGTTGAAGCAGGGAAGGGTTGTCACAGTACGGATGGGTAAGGTAAGACCTACAGCGAGGCAACCGCAGGAGGAGAATGAAAAGGATGGCCATCAGTGTCAAATTAGAGAGCCAAACCAACGAGATGATCTTTGTGAGGTGAAGTTTGCTCATAATAGTAGTGTATCTCATTGGCTGGCAGATGGCGACATATCTGTCATATGCCATGGCAGTCAAGATGAAGACCGTTGATACGGCATATACATGTATAAAGAACGCCTGAGTGATACAGATGGAGAACGGAATGATCTTGGTGTCAAACAGGAGCTCCCGCATGATGTGAGGGAACAGGCATGTAGAACCTATTAGGTCATTTATGGGCAAATTTAACAGGAGAATATACATTGGTTCATGAAGACCCTTATTGGTTATGACAGTGAACAGGAGGAAGGAGTTGCAGAACAATATGATTATATAATTTAGGGCGGCAAAGACAAACGCAACAATGGCCTTCTCAGGGGACAGATCGAAGCCCTGAAGAGACAGATCGGATGACACATTGTAGATATTGCCAGCTGAAGACATGATATTGTCCTAAACAAAGTAGAAAAGAGAAAATATAACATATAGCTCGATTACGTATACTATGGGTAAATGTGAAACATTTAAAATACTTACAACAATCCTTTGCTCCTCTACATAAGGTACGGTGACAGTTATTTGCTTTCGGCAACATGATGGTTATTTAATGTCTTGACCGAGCAGTCATGCAGCAACCTGTCCTAACTTGTGCGTACACTTACATCTTGGGTCTTTTATGCTGTCTTTGAGTTATTAGTCCGTGTGGATTATAAATCTCACGAGGGGAAAATCCACTATGAAGATGTCATTGTCAAGATCAACAAATCATTTTTGTAATCAGGTCAGTCAATGGAAGAGCAACAATTCTGGTGAAATACAACATGAAAGGTATCAGCTGGAGATCTTTGATGTTGCTTTTACAGGTGAATTTAGTAGTTTGGTGCTAATTTAAATTCATATTCACATCCCTGGTCCATCCCACTGCAAATTGATGGTCGGTCAGTTGGCAGGAACGATCTGGTTGTCCATTTTTATGTAGCGCAAGATGGCTAAATCCTCCTTGCCTATCTACAAACTTCACTTGGGATTTGGCTTTAGGTTTGAAAGTGCCCTCTTTCAAGACAGCGCTCTTGCTTGAACTCATGTCAGTTCAGCGAGAGAGTGTATACTGTACATGCTCTTTCAGTCAGTGAGTCCTGCATGGATTTTGGGTTTGAGAGTCACTTGTACTTCAACCAGGTCCACTACAGCGCTTATCATTACAAGACAGTGACAGCATGCTATCCCATTTACTCTGAGCTCTGTAGTGATGGTGTTCAACTGGGTCCAGTAGTCATCTTGGTTGAGTGCTAGTGCGAGAAACACATAAGGCATGTGTTGCTGAGGAACTGCTGCATTGGTTGACTTTTGAATGCAGTAATTCCCCTTGTGTGATGTTGTGACTTGAGCTATTATGCTGCATTCAAGTCCTCCTGGGATGTTCGTACTTACGAGTTGACAAGTCGTAATTACGACGTCAGGTGCGTTCAAGTCAGTTTAGTCGGCACAAGATGGCGGTGTACCTTCTTTTAATAAATTACAAGAAAATACAAAAGGGTCTGCATTTTTTTACTTGGATTTCATCTGCGTAACAAGAACATGACCAATTTAGGTTTATAGGACAACTAAACTATCAATTTAAACAAAAATTTACCATCAACTACAGACGTTGCATCCATCGATTCCGCCATGTTTCTCATTGACACGCCCCCAACTCGGAAACTCTGGGCTTAAAGAAAAATTTGAGTTTCCATTATGGTGCGTTCAAGTCATGTCGGATAGATCGTATTTACGAGTTGAACACACATGAACACTACACCAAGTAATTAGAACGAAGTGGGAACTCCAGCGAAATTTTGAAGGCAAGATGATAACTGAAGCCCAGAGTTTCTGAGTTGGAGGCGTGTCAATGAGAAACATGGCGGGATCGATGGATGCAACGTCTGTAGTTGAACTTAAATTTTTGTTTAAATTGATAGTTTAAGTTGTCCTATAAACTTAAATTGCTCATGTTCTTGTTACGCAGCTAGTTAAAGAAATCCAAGTAAAAAATGCAGACCCTGTTGTATTTTCTCGTAATTTATTAAAAGAAGGTACACTGCCATCTGTGCCGACTAAACTGACTTGAACGCACCAATAATCGTAATTACGAATTGTCAACTGAGGGTAATGATGGAATGTTCCCCAGTGAGGGACTTGAGATGCAGCTTAGTGTCGCAGCTGTGTGGTGCATCACAGCGGCAAAGGATGGACGGGAAGAGTATGGCAAGGAGATGAGTGGAATAACATTCGTCCCTACCGATTACAATGTCGTTTTGCAATCAGGGTTCACGCGCAGTATACAATTCTAGGAGAAAGGTGTTTCCTCATAGCATCATCATGACGCGATGTCTCATTCCCTCATTTCAGGGAACCACGTTTGCTTTAGTAGCCAGAGACATTTTCTGTAATTTAAAGCCAAGATAATGAAAAACACAAAGTAAAATGTTAAAAATGTGTAAAAAATAATAAAATAAAATAAATTGTAATATTAAAAAACCTTGCAATGTGTACTATGTTAATAACTGTGGAATCGTGTTATCACAGTCTGTGAAAAGGGTCCATTATGTATGGTGCAAGGTTGCCACCAGTCTTGCCACCCTCAATGTATGTCATTTCAGCCTCATTTAGAATTATTGCAAACATTAGCATCATACATTTGTAAGGCATATTACATTTGTAATGTACTTCTCCTGCAAAATTCTCAAAAAATAATGCACATAACCAAGCCAAATCAAGACAGTAATAAATAAAACTGTATTTATGAAAACGTCTCGGGTTACTTATGTAACTATGGTCAATGAGTAGGGAAACGAGACACGCGTTCCTATAGGTGGTCGCTATGGGGAAACGCCTTGTCGTGACCCGTGTCTGAAGGATACATTGAAAAAACACCAACACGTTGGCCGGCGACAGCCCATGACATCACTACCGGTGGGATTATAGTATAAATAGGCGCCGGGAGCACGCATCATTCACTTCTTTGTCTGAAGCTTTGCGTCCGCAGCATGGCAAGAAACCTAGAGGACGCAGTGTCTCGTTCCCTACTCAGGGAACCATGGTTACAAAAATAACCTGAGACGTTCCCTTTCATGTGAACTTCGAAATGCGTCCAATAGGGGTTGCTATGGGGAACGGTATACCCAAGCCACCATGCTGAGGAGAGTGCATGCCAGAAAACCACGGCGAACACTAAGTACCAACTCTACCATATTTCTATGGGAGTCGCCCCTGGGACGTTAGACGGCTGTCAGTGACGTTATTCCTACGGCCAAAGGCCTAGGCTACATACCCCAAAAGACTTACCTGTTAGGGCCAGACTCCTGGGCCGGGGTAGAGCTCAAGGCTTGGAATCAGGAATAGATTCCTTTAAGGGAATACGACCAAGAGCCTAGAATCATACTAGTCTTGGCCTGTCACACAAGGGCTACCGCACGTTTCTCTTTGCATGTGCTGAAGAAACTGTCTCAACAGATTCTTAGTAGCAATACCCTGTTAAGTAGGTATCCAGAGGATATATAGGTGGAGTGGTGTCCAAGGTGGAACCGGGGTTTTAAACCACTCAAAAAGAACACGAAGTCTTGCGCGTAGCTCTTACAATACAGGATTTTTAGAAAAGTGGGCAAAGCATAACGTGCACACTACCAGCTATGTGGATTTTAGAAAAATGGGCAAAGCATAACGTGCAAACTTACCAGCTTAGTGGATTTTAGAAAAGTGGGCAAAGCATAACGTGCATTACACTTGAATACCGTTCTAGGGGTTCGCGTGGCACCCTGAAAGAGCAGCCCATAAATAGAAATAGCACATCCTCAAAAACGCTATGTCTACGGCTATAATACTGGAGTGGCTAGCAGTAAATCTGTAGCTGGGGAGAACATCCAGCTCTCAATGGAGAGGAAGCTCAACCTACAGCATGTGCCCATGGTGGAACAGCTAGCAGTTATTCAGCTGTGGGAGCAACACACCTAGTTCTCAGTTGAGAAGGGGGCTCGACCTACTGCATGTTCCATTGCTGGAACGGCTAGCAGTAGTTTACTTTGGCTGAGGGAGCACAAACCCAGCTTTCAACGAGAGGGGGCTTGACCTGCAGTATGATTGTAAAATCAGAGGGGTAAGCACACTGCAGTCTAGCCAAACGCTCTCATTCCAGGTAACCCTTTGATAAAAGGGGAGTACTGCTCAACACTACCACGAGAACAGTCATGGAGTGAGGAATCCAACTCCTCACAAAGAAACTAAATGCTCGAATGAAAGCACCATGCTCACAATAACCCTAAATGGTGAGGGGGGTGATGCCTCAAGGAGATATCCTGGTGATCGGGAAAAACCCTCAGGGCGACCCAGATACGGTAGAACAGTCAGGGTAGCATGAAAGCTTAACCCCAGCCCGAATGTCCAGGAAATTTTTGCAGTGACGCCGGGGGCCTGATAATCACAAAAACTCAGAAGCCTGTGTTATGGCCGCATGATCAAGGAAGTCTGAAACCGAAACCTTACTTACCTTCTGGACATATATCGACGAGTGAAATAAGCACCGCAAGTCGAGCACCCGGTTTCTGAACCCAGCAGCGGGGCTGCCCACCGAGGACCTACCCTAGAAAAAGGGACAGAAACACACAGGTCCCGGAAACACTGCAAAGAAAGCTAGCAGAAGGATATACACACAACCACCAGTTCATTAGCACATACATATATTTATATACATTATATTTAGACATGGATCGTACTCACACACCACGGCTCCCGCGTTGGAGCTCTGTCCGGAGAAGCCTCTAGACCGGACCTTCAGTAAGGTGGTTACTATGATTTAACCATAGAACCAACCAAAAACATCATAGGTCCAGAAGGAGACTGTTATGCAGGAAGCTTCCACCTAACCTCGGTCAGGTGGACAGGTGGAGAGATGGTGGTTACAGGGGAATTAGGAAGGGGAAGAAAAGAGTAGATGATACACCCCCTGAAGGAAAGAGTGGATACCTAAGTATTACTCTGATCCGGACGAAAGAGCTGACGCCTTGTCTGGATCACATCCATCAGGTCTTGCCTACCTCCCTTTGACACACGATACTTCCTACCCCTACCCGCAAGCGGAGGAGGAGCGCGAGCCACGACACTAGCCATCTGAGCCAGTCTCTGATCCTCAAACAGGGACGGGCTAGGACCCCTGGGTTGTTCGGGCTCAGACCTGGACCTTCGTGGAATGAAGGTTTTGAAGGCCGCTGAGCGCGCCTTCGCCTCCCTGAACTTTTCGACCACCGTCTCAACGGATGTACCAAAAAGTTCAGAGGGCGAAACCGGGGCATCGAAAAGAAAGCCCCTTTCTTTCTTCCCGAAGTCTGCCAGGTTTACCCACAGATGCCTCTCCATCACTACCATAGCCACCATGGACCTGCCACTAGCAGAGGCAGCCTGCTTAGTAGCACGGAGGGCAAGATAGCCATCTAGTTCAAAGAAAGGCCTGCATTTATCCAGGTCTTTCAGAAGTGATCAGCTGGTATGCTTGGGGCGCACCGCATCGTGTTGCAGGAAGGACAATAAGTAAACAGCCTGACCTGCTTCTGCGTATGCCTTGCCATTCATTTTAGAGGTAGCTTGAAGAGGCATGGATGGCAAAGAGGGAGTTTTGAGAGACGATGTCTCACCAATAGAGAGATAGCTAGCTAGCGTCTCTTCTACAGGGGGCATTATCTCATAGACATGTTGCGCACGCCACGCTATTGCATAATGGTATGCTGTGAAACCGAGGGTGCGTGTAGGAAAAAGGCCATCTTCCAGTCTTCTCGATCTCAGTATGGGAGATCAGGAAGGGATAAGGAAGGCTCACCTGAGCTGGAGTGTTATGGCCAGAAAGATAACGTTCGTCGAGATGACCTCGCGATGCCACTTCCTTAGTCCGTTTCCATGGCAAGTCAAGTCTTGCCATGGCGCGATCCATAACCTCTAAGAGCTGATCATACGCAGGGCAGGAGGATTGAGTAGGCTCAGCCTCAGCTTCTTCGCTCTATTCATCCATTTCCTGCTCTTCCTGGGTTGGACCCAGCAGAGCACTGGCCCCTGGATCAGATGATGTTTAAAGAGAGAACATCATCCTCCAGCAGCTGTCTCTCGCCCGCCGCCGATGAGCGAGAGAAGGAAAGCCCCTCTCTAAACTCAGCGGCCAGGTCCACCTGAGATCCCCACGAGCTCATTCTACGCCGGTGCGCCCAGCAGCGGCGGGTCCTGAAAGGCTCGCGGGAAGGAACGCAAGGGGGGGGGGGGGGGGAATGGCTATTGTTATTACAATAGAATATAGAACACATAGAAAATGTTGAAAGTGAGACATTTTGAAATGTCATGCCAGACAAATATTGGCTCATTTTGGATTTCATGAGGGCTACACATTCCAAAAAAATTGGGACAGGTAGAAATAAGAGGCCGGAAAAGTTAAATGTACATATAAGGAACAGATGGAGGACCAATTTGCAACTTATTAGGTTAATTGGCAACATGATTGGGTATAAAAAGAGCTTCTCAGAGTGGCAGTGTCTCTCAGAAATCAAGATGGACAGAGGATCACCAATTCCCCCAATGCAGCCGCGAAAAATAGTGGAGCAATATCAGAAAGGAGTTTCACAGAGAAAAATTGCAAAGAGTTTGAAGTTATCATCATCTACAGTGCATAATATCATCCAAAGATTCAGAGAATCTGGAACAATCTCTGTGCGTAAGGGTCAAGGCCGGAAAACCATACTGGATGCCCGTGATCTTCGGGCCCTTAGACAGCACTGCATCACATACAGGAATGCTACTGTAATGGAAATCACAAACATGGGCTCAGGAATACTTCCAGAAAAAATTGTCGGTGAACACAATCCACCGTGACATTCGCCGTTGCCGACTAAAACTCTATAGGTCAAAAAAGAAACCATATCTAAACATGATCCAGAAGCGCAGGAGTTTTCTCTGGGCCAAGGCTCATTTAAAAATGGACTGTGGCAAAGTGGAAAACTGTTCTGTGTTCAGACGAATCAAAATTTGAAGTTCTTCTTGGAAAACTGGGACGCCGTGTCTTCCGGACTAAAGAGGACAAGGACAACCAAAGTTGTTATCAGCGCTCAGTTCAGAAGCCCTCATCTCTGATGGTATGGGGTTGCATGAATGTGTGTGTGTGGCATGGGCAGCTTACACATCTTGAAAGGCACCATCAATGCTGAAAGGTCTATCCAAGTTCTAGAACAACATATGCTCCCATACAGACGTCGTCTCTTTCAGGGAAGACCTGCATTTTCCAACATGACAATGCCAGACCACATACTGCATCAATTACAACATCATGGCTGCGTAGAAGAAGGATCCGGGTACTGAAATGGCCAGCCTGCAGTCCATATCTGTCACCAATAGAAAACATTTGGCGCATCATAAAGACGAAGATGCGACAAAGAAGACCTAAGAAAGTTGAACAACTAGAAGCCTGTATTAAACAAGAATGGGACAACATTCCTATTCATAAACTTGAGCAACTTGTCTCCTCAGACCCCAGACATTTGCAGACTGTTATAAAAAAAAAGAGGGGATGCCACACAGTGGTAAACATGGCCTTGTCCCAACTTTTTGAGATGTGTTGATGCCATGAAATGTAAAAGTATACTGTTCTCCGTTTAAACATTTGATATGTCATCTATGTGGTATTCTGAATAAAATATTGAAATTTCAAACTTCCACATCATTGCATTCTGTTTTTATTCACAATTTGTACAGTGTCCCAACTTTTTTGTAATTGGGTTTGCACATACTGTTGCTTAACCTGCCTATCAATGACGCAATAGGTGCTACAAGCCTTTTTCCTCAGCTAATGTATAGTATATGGTCTCAGGATCTGTATGGAGGTGCGTCTCATATACTGTAATTCTTACCGCTATGGCCTTTGACAGGTATATCGCTATATGCTTCCCACTGAGATATGGAGCCATTATGACAACTAGTAACTTAGTAAGAATCATAACTGTGATGTGGCTCATTCATTTTATTATTATATTTGTACTTTTCTGTCTTCTAATGCCATCCAAGATTTGCCAGACATGCATGGCAGAGCTTGTCTGCTATAACCCATCTTTAATGAAAATCATGTGTGATGACACAACAGTGAACAATATCTAAGGATTGTTTATTTTGTTCATACCACTGTATTTCGCTTTCTGTTGTAGCATTTACATACATTCATATATTAATCACTTGTGTTACCAATAAGCAGTCAGATGCAAAGATTAAGGCACTTCAGACATGTGGCACTCATTTAGTGGTCTTCCTGTTCTTGTTCCTGTATGTATATATATATATATATAGACTGTGACAGATGGATTGACTATTTATCTTTCACAAGTGGCAGATACAAGTTGTTGTTGACAGTTTCCATATATTATTCATTTTATTTTTCTCTAATAACCTACAAGGAAAGAAAAGTGCTTCTTTGGCATGTTTTTTAATCTGAAATGCACTTAAGACACCAGTCCTTGATTGAGTAATAAATGTTCGGTTCAACTGAACTATCAATGAATTATAAATTATTTTTATGTGCCATGCAACCAACCCTAAAACAATTGTGTTCAACCATCCCCACTCACACCCATTAAGCAAATAATATTATCCAGATGGCATAATTTATCACAGGCCAAATGTTATATCAAAATATAATTACTTCACATCTCTGTAATGGTTTATATAGCACTTCAATTTTGGTTTGACAGACAGTCTTGACAAAATCAAAGTATAGACTATTTTTGCCAATATCTATGATCAGAATCAGAGTGCTCTGCATTTGTAATCAATCAACAGCAATGGGGAGCCCTGATAATAAATCCAGATAGTGTAGTTATGACATCCACCAGCAGGGCTCTCATTTGATGATATGGATGCAATGTGCACATGCTACATAATAGCACCCTTTCCCATGAATAACCCAATGCAAATGGGAGTTTTTCCGCCCAAATCCATTAATATAAATCATTAGCCTACAGGTGACATTTAGCAGTGCTGAAGGATGATCAGTTAAGGCAACTAAATATTACTTGTGCTGCTTTTAAGACAGTTTGTCTCAGCAGTCTTGTGAATATGTAACTTGATTTGCATACTATTATGAGATGACAGTTTGTGAAGGTAGAGCATAGGCACATGTAAAGTAAGACAAATCTCAACAACTGCTTATTGGCTTAAGCACTCTTAATGAGAACTAAACATTATAATTTAACTTATACAGTAATATGCCTTATTAATCTGCCGCCATGTGAATTTTACAAGGAAATTCTGCTTTTCATTTTGTTTATTGAAGTTTTATTTTATCTGTTGTTTTCTGTTTATTGCTTTTTCAGGTTGTAAGAAAGATTTGGCTGGATATGGCAAAATGAAAGAATGACAAAGAAAAATGAAAGAATGACACAGATCCATTCTGGAAACCAACATAACTTTAGATTAACATTTCTTTTTGTTGACAAGGGCATATTCCGGAAAGTGATGTGACGTGTGGCCAAGTATGGTGTTCCATGCTTGGAATTTGTGCTCTGCATTTAAACCATCCAAGTGCGCACACACACACACACACACAGCAGTGGGCAGCCATTTTTGCTGCAGTGCCTGGGGAGCAGTTGGGGGTTCAGTGCCTCAGTCGTGGTTTTGAGGGTGGAAGAGAGTGCTGGTCATTTACTCCCCCCACCGAATATTCCTGTTGGACCTGAGACTCAAACTCACAACCTTCGGGTTACAAGTCTGACTATTTAACCATTAGGTCATGACTACCGCTTCTGTAAACAGCATGTATCAAAATGGACTTTTACACACTGCCCTAAGCTCCGTGCATGGGAGGGTGAAAGGGGAAAAACATGACCTCCAAATTGTAAAACAACAACCCAAAAGCATGCATGTTCAGTATGTAACAAATATGGATATGATGGAGGAAATGGCTTTAGGAAAAACCTCATTATACCAATTTAGAAAAGTATTGCACTTGATTATCAATTAGACATAATCAAATGTAGTAATCCTTAAAAAATCTATTTAGAAAAACTTTCAAATGTGTTCTTTGCTGTCACACACAGTGCAGTTGCCATACATTCCAGAGACCACATTCACACCAAGACTGTCTGCTGTGTGGGAAGTCATAACATATATTCATCAATCTAAATGAAAGATTTTCATCAACCGAAGAAGTTAACTGATATTTTATTTTGTCAGCAACCCAGGTATAATGTGATATTTCAGTATTTTTGGCTAATTTTGAATGACAAAGCAGAAAGATGGTGTAGTTACGACATCTACCAGCAGGGTTGTGCACATGCTGCATAACAACACCTGTTCCCATGACTAATCCAACGCAAACGGGAGTTTTTCCACCCAACTTTATGAGTATAAATCATTAGCCCACAGGTGACATTCAACAGTGCTGAAGGATGATCACTTAAGGTGACATTATGCATGACCGTTTGATTATTTCAAATCTCAACAACTGTGTATTGGTTTTAAGAAAATGAGGACAAACAATTATTTAAATTATACAGTGAAAGACGTGCCTTATTGATCTAATGAGAAAAAATAATCATATTGTGGCAAATTTAGCCTACTGTTGTTGAACGTTTATTCCTTTTTTAGGTTGTAGCCTAAGTAAGATGATGCTGGATAAGGCAAAATGAAAGGTTGAAATGGATAAATGTTGGACACCAACTTCCCATAAGTTCTGGCAAGATTTTCACTCCTTATTTTTGATAATTGTTCTTTATTTATATTCATAGCATTCACAGCTTGTTTATGCTGGTTTGTGTAGGCCTTTAATAGTAGGAACATTCATCATGTATCCAAATGGATCTGTCCTCTCACTGGTCCTGACTTTGCACTCTCTGGAACTGCCTGAGATGACCATTTATCCAGCATTCATATTTGGATTAACAACATACTTGTTTATCTTACTCTGCAATCTCACAATTATTATTACAATTTGCATGAACAGAAATCTTCACAAACCAATGTACATACTGTTGCTTAACCTGCCAATCAATGACGCAATGGGTGCTACAAGCCTTTTTCCTCAGCTAATATATAGTATATGGTCTCACGACAGATCAATATCCTATCCTGCATGTTTGCTTCAAGGCTTTTTCGTACACCTGAATGGTGGAGCATCTTATCTTATTCTTACCGCTATGGCTTATGACAGGTATATCGCTATCTGTTGCCCGCTGAGATATGGAGCCATTATGACTACCAATAACTT
Source organism: Sinocyclocheilus anophthalmus (assembly GCA_018155175.1). Taxonomy (NCBI): domain Eukaryota; kingdom Metazoa; phylum Chordata; class Actinopteri; order Cypriniformes; family Cyprinidae; genus Sinocyclocheilus; species Sinocyclocheilus anophthalmus. The sequence goes on along the minus strand of JADLZN010002460.1, from coordinate 3,799 downwards.
GGTGAAAATCATAACTGGGATGTGGCTTTTTAATTTTACTCTTATAATAGCAGTTTTCTCTCTTCTAATACCTTACAGGATTTGTCAGACACACATGACAGATCTAGTCTGCTATAAGACAGCATTAATGAAACTCTTATGTGACGGCACAGAGGTGAACAATATCTTTGGGTTGAGTTGCATAATTTTTTACCACGGCCTTTCACTTTCTGTTGTGGCATTTACATACATTCATATATTAATCACTTGCGTTACTAATAAGCAGTCTGATGCAAAGATTAAGGCACTTCAGACATGTGGCACTCATTTAGTGGTCTTCCTGTTGGTACGAAGTTTAATACTCTTTTTCCTCTTCTTTCACATCGATCTGAGTTCGTTCCTGCTTTCCTACGCAGGGTGTTTTCTATTTCCAACTTTATCTTTCCTCCTCTTGTGAATCCACTTGTGTATGGTTTTAAAACTAAAGAGATCAGACAGAAAATGTTCACCTGTTTCAAAAACAAGATAAGAAGTTTCTGATGTAAACGGCTCCTTGTGTGTAACTTTTTCTGTTACAGTTGTGTCAAGCTAAATCTGTTTATCATATTGTTATCTATAAAGTGTCCATAAATAGGCATATTAATGATAAAAAGTGAGTAGTATTTGGCTGGTCATGTGATGAGGCCGCCATGATGGGACAACCTGCCTTATGTTAAATAAAAGCTTTTTCTATACTGATATAACAGCAGTGTTTATGTGAGAGTACAATATATAAATAATATTTATATATATATATATATATACTTTATTTATTTTAATTAATTGGTGAGTACTTCGGTAAAAATATTTTATGGAGTGGCAAAAATGTCTTAATTTTTTTAGCAATGCTTTTTTTCTTCTATTCTTATCAGTAATAGCAACTTATAGTAATATAAAATAATTCCCTTCAGGAATAAAGGTTAACAAATCCTCAGATGTTTCAGATATATTCAAGCTTTTTTGCATTAACAATATTTTATTTTATATTGTATTCAGAACTTGAATAATTTGTATTTGCCGCTATATTTTGATCATTTTAAAACCTGTATTGTGCAAATGTTGAACTATGTTTTAATTAATGTTCACTGCTTATCTTTGTGTGTCTGTCAGCATTATACAAGTCCAAATCTTGCCTTTGCTTTTTATTCTCTTTCATTGGTTTTCTCAGTTTAGTGGAAACAAAAGACACTTGTACAACAACATCAATAGTCTTTGTGGAGAAATAATATGTTTGTTTATAGTAGTTTGGGTTAGGGTTCATTTTCATTATTTGTTAATGTCATTCTCTTTATTTCATGACCAAAAAAAAGTTTTGTTTCATTCTCTCACCATGGCTATTGACTGTAATTTAATATTAACTGCAGATCTGATGACTGTTAGTTGAGGATATAGAATCAGAAGCACTCTATTCATTCAGTGACAATATACAAATCCTCAGATCTGGTATATATCCCACAATTATTCTTTTATATTTTGCTCATTTATACACACATGAAAAGTACATTATAAACAGATAATACATTTATTTAAATATGTTTTAATGCCTTCACAACAATTACAAATAAATTATTTACACAAAAAGATTATGTAATAAAATCCTATTTTGAAATAGTTTTATGATACAGTTGTTTAGTAAATGTTCATTAACCTTTTTTATTATTATTGATAATTAGTCTCAGTTTAACAAGAATGGCTGTACAGCTAAAACTGTGTCTATTTACATCCAGAATACAACACCAAGAAACTTTTTTTTTCAATTATTACATGCAATAGTTATTATTATTTTCTGCTGTTTTTATCAGCAGATGTATTTTTACCTGGGCTAACTTTGTGCCTTTTCCAAACCAAAAGGTCGGAAGGATTGTGTAAATCATCAAACCACAAATCCTCTGTGTGCTGGAAGAGATGCTGGGGATCCGATATGATAATATAGCAACAGTTGTCACTATTTCAAAGAGGACAAATGTAGCGATCTGGGCTATACATGTATTTAGAGCCTTAACTTTTGAATCAGCAAGTGTTTGTTATAATATGGAGCCAGAATGATCTCAATAATAATCCACGCAAAAAAAGACGCTATGCACACATGCGTAACCCAATTCACACGCATAAGGTACATAAGAAATATTTAACGTGTACAAAAAATATATATATATATTCACAAAAACCAATTCACATGCACAAAAAGAAGAATATATATTCATAAAATATGTTTCACAAATGCAAAAAAACGAGAGTTCCACCAAAGAAAGGAAGCGGAATTATGTTGACAGAGACAGAAAAAATGTATAGGAGATGTTTCAATTCACGAGTTTATCATGGGCTGGAAAGGTGAATCGCCTGGATTTGTATTTTGAGCTTTCATGGCAGCGAAACTCCTCGGAACGCGGGGACATCGTATCGTTACCAATGAAGGTTTGAGCCTGGCAGAATAGACCAATCAGAACCACTGTGGGGTAATGAATCGAATGAGTGCCCCGGGGGTGACTACCTGGAGGGACGTATCACGCGAGGACCACGTTCAAGTTACAATGATCACAGAGGTATGTGCAACACGATCCGAACAGGACATTCAAATCTTAACCAAACACTCTACATTATAGTGAAACATAATACTGGTCTATGTGATGTTTGTTTAACAGAGGAATCAGTGGAGCACGTTATGATGGTATGTACAGCATATGAAAGAGAAAGGGATCGACTTAAAGATGAATTACAATCCTTAGGAGTTAAAGAATTTTCATTAAGTAGTATTCTGAATGATGGTCCAAATGCAGGAAAACAAATAAGTGCAATCATGAGATTTCTTAAGAATTGTGGAATAATGAACAGAATTTAAGATTTAGGTGAGAAATGGTACATTCTCTTCACACTCCATCACAGTAAGTGGCGGTATGCACCTATGAAGTTGGTTCACAACCCGCCATAAAACCAAAAGAAGAAAAAGAAGAAGAAGAGGTATGTGCAGTGATCGTTATTTCATAATAGCCAAGTAACGGTTTATCGTTTAATTTTTGCATGTTTACTTAAAACTTGAAAGTAAAATCGGTCGTTTAGACACTCAAACAATGTGAAAAACGTAAGCCAGGGGCTGCAATGAATACAGATAGTGTTGTCAAAAATGCAGCTGTCTTGTGCTAGCCACAATGTCTGGCCAAAATGAAGAAAGGAATTATGCTTATTGCCGTTTTTGTTCAGCAACGCTGGGTGGACAATGTCCAGCCTAGCTCCCACTTAGCACAGACCCTGCCCTCATAACCATAGCTTTACAATGATGAATAGACCTCACCAGAACTCAGTGTATGAACAACGGGATGCTTGTACTTACCATTTGTGCAACAGGATGCAGTGTTCAATTTATACACACTAATTGTTTTCCTTGATTTTTCAAGATTTAAACACTTTGCCACAACATCTGGATGACAGTTACAGTCGTCTTCATTCAAATCTTTATCTCTTTCATGTACATCACATTTATGTATTAATTTCTTAATGTAATCAACATTAATTTACTTTTCATATTATATTACTGTGATTAACCATCGTTAATGTTATTCTTATGTTGTGTTGTAATCTCAAAGATTTTTGCATCACAAGACGATTTTGGTAAGCAGCAGTTGTATGTGCTTGGAAACAGTTGTGGAATTTATGCTGGCCAGACAAGGACTGATCATAAAGAAGAATGCAACAAAGATTATTCAGTAATCTTTATTCAGTTATCTTATCACTTCATCTCATGAGTCTGCTCTTTCTGTATCGCATCTCTTGTAAAAAAAAAAAA